>SIJG01000217.1:62840-110192 GCA_023374025.1 Heterodera schachtii
TATAAAAAGCGGAAATTAAATAAAAGGACGATAAGATGGATTAAGGATAAAAATATGGCAAATGATAAAAACAATATTTTATTAATTAATTTGTAAATTCAAGGTCAATGGAATTCAAATCCAGGGAAGCCGACAACGAACGTTTACTGACCCAAAAGATTTTCGCTACAATTGGACTCAAATTGATGTTTATTGCTATGTGAGTTGGGTACCTAATTAATACATCATTTCTAACACCTGCTTAATTGACTAATTTACAGAAGGCCGATGGAGGTACCGTAAGTTTTTGGGGCTACAGTAAGCCGGACACAAAAGAAATCATTCGGGTGGACGAAGTTCACTGCTTGCACTATAAAGTTGCTGGACTAACACCACCGTCGGCAAAACGGTTCAAAAGTTTGCCAGTCGAAGAACATCCGCCAATGAAATTGAGTCCAAGTCCGCTCTTGGCCAATGCTTCATCCCTAATCCATGTGTTCGTGCCATTTGGTGACCATCCATGAGAGAAAAGGGGAAGATCAGTGATTAATGATCAGTGGATGATCTGTCAATCAGTGGGTGATCTGTCTCTGCAGCTGATCAGTTGGCCAATTTCCAATCGGCAAATTTGTATCTTTTTTTTTAATTTTTAAGAGTTTCAGAGTTTTAAGTTCAGCTCTCTATTCAGTTATATGTATATGTATTTTTTAACGCATTATCCACCAGCATGGGCTATATAATTTTGGCTAAAAATACAAAAATATCTCTCCCCTAAATAGACAAAAAAAAATAATAAATTTTGATTTAAATTAATAAAAACAATTAAAAATTTAATTAATGCCTCTGGCGGTGTCTTTTAATTTATTTATTCATTTTATATTTTTATGACACCAATGTATTTTATTCATTTATCTATTATTTATTTTTTTCTTAAGTAAATGGATAAATATCTCTTGAAATAAAAACCGCAAATTCAGCAGCTTGGGCTATAATTTTTTGGCAAAACGTACAAAAATATCCTCGCATAAATAGACAAAAATTTGATTTAAATGCGACAAAAAAATTAATTAAAGCAATTAAAAATTTGGTTAATGCCTGTGGCTTTGGCTTTTTAATTATTTTCTTCATTCTTTTTTTATTTTTCCAATTGAAATTTAAAGTGATCAGTGTACATATGAGAAGCAGGCTGATTAGTGTGATGGATTTGTAATTCCAATTTGAATTAAAATGTATCATTTAAAAAATTCACCATGCTTCATCATAACAAAGTAAGGCTAAAATCCAAGAGTACGTAAAAAATTTTTAATAATTTAAATCAATAAAATAATAAAGGAATTTAAATTAAATTTTCTTTATCGAAATAATATTATTTAATTGGATCTTTGCAAGAGTATCTGATACCAATTTACAAGAATTAAAATCATTGAAACATTTATAATGCATTTATTTAAATAAATTAAAAACAAAAAATAATACTGCAATTTAAAATTTAAAATACGAATCTTTATTTAAATTAAGCAAAAAATAAAACATAAATTGTTTGATAACACCTTTAGTTTATCAATTAAATGATTCAAAAGTAGAGCGGAGGGGAAAAAATAAAAGGAATGAGAAGCCCAGTCATATGATCAAGTTCAATCACAACATCGCAAGTTAAGAGGGACACAAATTGCTCAAAAATATTATTTTTTCTAAGAAAAATGGTAGAGTTAAAAAATTATTACAAATGAATCAGGATCGTAAGGAGATTATTATTTGGCAGCAAGAAAGGTATAATTAATTACAAATTTAATGACTTCAAAATAATAAATAATAATCAAATTTAAAAGCAAAAGCAGAAGATAAGAAAATGAGAAAAATGAAATAAAATTTTCAATATAATTATCAAAATTTACTCCGAAGATTTAAAAAAAAAATTCTACAAATATAAAATAAAATTTTCAATATAATTATCAAAATTTACTCCGAAGATTTAAAAAAAAAATTTCTACAAATATAAAATTAAATTATACATTGAAGGAGGTAAATATTAATAGAATTGCAAAATTGCAACAAGAGATAAATAGTAAAAAAGAGAGTATTAACAAAAATTTAATAAAAAACAAACAAAAATGAAAAAATAAAAGAAATTTCTTTATCACAAAAATGGGTTAAAAAATCATTGTTATAAGCAGTTTGGAAAATTGCTACTACGACCTTCTAATAAAATACAACAGAACGAATCTCTTAATAAAAATAATTAATAAAACCTACAAAAACATATTATATAATATAAGCAGAAACATATATTTAAAAATTTTAAATAATATATTAAAAGATAAACTAAATACTGATGAAATGAATCCACGGCCCGGAAGGCGGGAGCGGTGACGACGACGACCAAATCGCATTTATGATCCCCTCCCCACTTATACTATCCCCAAATTATCGGTTTATTTAATTATTTATTTGAATAAATTTAATGCAGTAAAAATTATTTAACCAAAACTGTTATTGCAACAAGAAATAAACATAATTTTTAAAAATATTTTGTAAAATTTTATTTATTGAATTTTACGATTAAATCAATTAATAATAAGATATTTTAAATATGTTATAGTAATTAAGTAGAGTAGGACGGAATTAAAATTTTTATTTTAGTATCAGGTTGAAGCATTGAAATGCGCCTTCAAGCAAGAAGAATTGGAGATTGTATTTCAATAAAATTTATCATATAAAATTTGTAAAAAAAGGAATATGAAAACATAGCACAATTGCACATTTTAATAAGAATTGTAACGAAATAGAAAAAAATTGAATAAATAAAAATATATTAGGAGAAAAGAATGGCTAAGCAACCTTTGAGTCAAAGGAATACACAAAGAAATACCATATGCCTATACAATAAATTAAAAATGATATTCAGATAAATTAATTGAATAATATTAAGACTTGGCAAGAATAAAATTAAAGAAAAAGCAATTATTATTGAATTAAGAATCATAAAAAAGTAACCAAACCAAATAAAATTAATTTCTTCGGAGGATATGTAAGGGTTCGAAATGACCGTCGATTTTCACGTGATAGCGAGAAATATTAAAAATATTGGAGACAGGACAAAAATTGCCAGTCTTTTAGCTCGAAACACATATACGGAGTAAACATTGAAGGTACAAAAAACATACAATAAAAGATTCAAACAACGCAAATAAAATTAAATCGATGCAGATAATTATAAAAAGAGCTATTTCATGGTAAACGCACGAGTGGATCAATCGCCAAGGACAAAAAATAATAACAATTGATTTCAAATTTGAGTATTTAATAAAAAGGATAAGTAAAATAATTATAAAATTAAACAAAATTATATACTAAAATAATATAAAGAAAAATAAATGCATATTATTTTTTAATAGGAAATAAAATGTTAAAATGAGATAAAAAACAACTTTTATTTTTGATGATAGAAATAAAAATGAAAAAATTAATCATAAAATATATTATGCGAAAAAATTCCCGTACTTTTTTTAAGTTCATTTTTCATACCCATTTATAATTACAAACAATTTCTTGAATTTATGCTTTTTTAGCCATGACTATTTTACCATAAATAATATATTTTGACAAACTAAAAGCTGCAGAATTGGTAAAAAAGGTGGCTGAATACGATAGAAGTGAATCTTCAAAAAAAAAACAGTGAAATTTTTGGATACAAAAAGAACTTTTAAAAAAGTACGGGAACTTTTCCCTCACACTGTATTTATAATGAAATTATAAGACATAAAACACAGAGAAAAAATAAACAATTTTATTTTAATAATAAACATTAAATCATCAATATCAATTTTAAAATATATTTCTTAAAAAAATATTTTTAAGCTTTACCTCAAATGTATCTATTTCTAAAATCAACAACAAAAAGAAAATTAATATTTAGTAAAACTCAGTATAAAAAATGAAAAAAAATTGTCGAAAACAAATGACACATTAAATTTTAAATTTAAATAAAAATAAATATAAATAAAATTTAGTTAGCTTAAATTTTATCAAAATTTAACTCTACAAAGTCATGAATGTGGAGACAGACAGAGAGACATATGCATTTCTTCGACATATTAATTCATGAAAAATTAAAAAAGCCAAAATCTTATATGCATATTATTTAAAAATCTAAAGGTTATTAAAATTTCGTATAAAAAATACATAAAAAATGTTTAACTAATTAATATAACAATGCTTTGTATTCAAATATTATTGTGCCAAAATATAAAAGCGATAGTGAATTTTTAAAAATTATTTGCCATGGATACTTAATTCAAAAAAAATTTAAGCAAAATGTAATCTTTGCTCTTTGAAAAAACAGTCCACGAATATGGATTGGATATTTGCAATAGTAAAACCAATTTACAAGAATTAAAATCATGAAATTTATTTTTAAAATATGATTAAAATATGATATAAAAAACAAGTAAATAACAATAACGCTCTAAAAAAAAGATTTTGAAAATCAAACTTAAATATTATTCAGAAATTTGATTTAAACGTTATAAATTAAATGAAAAAATGAAAATAAACGAAAATTAGAAAATATTTTAAAATTTTAATTTGGAAAAAATTACGTTAACAACTTAAATATTAAAAAATGATAATCCAAAATTTAGTAAGTTTTTCTATTGTTGGCATATATATGCAGAAAAAACAGAAGAAAACTTTGCTGGAAAATTTATAAAGGCTATAATTAAGAAACTGAACTAACTTAATACAATGAAATAAATTTTTATAATTATTTAAAAAAGCAAAGCAATTCGTCAACCTTCTACATTCAACATCCATGTCGCTGCACGTGCTTGCTTTATATAAGATTTATAATACCTTTATTTAAATAAATTAAAATCAAAAAAATAAAACTGTAATTTAAAACAACTTAATTTTGTACATAGCACATTCAAATTTGGTCAAAAATTATTCGAATAAAAAAAAATAACAAATTGCCTAACAACTATTCCTAATTTAAAACTAAGAACCTACTCTAATGTATGAAATTAATAGATGCTCTCAGTTGTGTTTCAATATTAATTAAAATGAAAAAAATAACAAATTTTTTTGGATATATTTTCTATTAGTAATAGAAGAATAAAACTTTTATTTTATATCTTTAAAATAAGAGCTCATCTATTTAGTTATTAAAATGAGCATTAAAGGGTGAAGGTTTGATTTTAAGAATAAATAAATGCAATATTTAAATTAATAAAAAAAAACTAAAAATGATTAAAAAAATTCTTTTCGGTTGTTAAAAGAAGAGGCGATCAATAATTTGAATATAATTTAAATGTTGGAACCGAATTGCGAAAAAGCCGAAATTCCAATTGCTTACATTTAAATTATTCTATGAATAAGATTATTTATGAGACAAAAATTAAACAAAAAAGTAATAAAGAGAAAAAATTCGGAAAAAAATATAAAAATTAAAAAGAATCGCTGTTTTGGAGTAAAGGACAAAGTCAGTTCATTATTCAACATGCGCGGTGTAAATATTGCAACCAGCGTTGATATGATGTAATTAAAAGTAAATAAAATAAAATATTTATGCCTAGTTATTGCTGAATAATCGATTATTGTATTAAACAAATAAAAATTAATTTAAAAAGTTTTACATAATCAAAATAAATAATAAAACATACAATAAAAAACAATTAAAGTAAAAATAATATTTTTAATTAAATTTTGATAAGATTAGACCTTGGGTCTAAAAATAAATAAAACAAAAAATTAATAATCTTTTAATGTCAAATAAAAAAATTAAAACAATAATGGTTCCTTATTATCTTACGATTTTTGTTTCTTGTAAATTTCATTTATTCCCGTGAAAAGCAATTTAAAGGTTATGAAACATTGAATAAAATAAATTAATTGAAATGTTATTTGTTGGATTTTAAAAAGTTATTCATTTTCGTTCTTAAAGTTATGAATTTTTGTTTATTTTTTGAGAGGAATATTACCATTTTGCTCAATTAGTTGATTCAATTTTTGTTCTTTATAAAGTCTAATAATTTATTGTTAATTGTTTTATGAAGTTTAAATGCACCTTTTATATTAAATTTTCAGCTTTAAGTATAAAATATTAGTCTTGTAAATTGGGATAAAACATTAAAATCAAATGTTTATTTATTATTATATGTATCTTGGATGCATCATATTTTTATATATTTTAATTTTTTCGATAATTTTGCAATATTTTTTATATGTGTTCGCATAGAATTATTTTGCTGTTAAAAATAAATTAAGGCGTAAATATTCATTTTGAATAAATATATTGGAAAATAAAACTACAAACAAAAATGTATTTAGCAAAATTTAAATTAGTTCAATATGTTTTCACAAATCTAAAAATAAAATTGAACTGTCAAAAAAAGGAAAACAAATAATGCGAGTGCGAAAAAACGTACCTTTCATTTGACTAATAAAATGAAAAAAAGTTATCGCATAATATTCAAACAAATGAAAAAACAGTGACTTATACACACGTAAAAAATCTTTTATGAAAAAAATAAAAAACAATTCAGTCGAACATTAAATTACCTAAGCTAATGAATGAAAGAAAATAATAAAATATGATTAAGCTTAGCCATTTCGGACACCTTCGATGAAGCATAAACAAAGACCTATATTCCCGAGTCTACAAGAAAAAAAAGTTTAATAAATATAGAAAGAATACAAAGCGAAATAAAAGATTATTTGTGAAAAAATTTTAATTACTACAATCATTATTATATAAAAAATATCTATAAGGAACTTGCAAAATAAATTTTAAAATTTTATTTTAAAAAATTCGCTTCCATGCTAAAACTCCTGGAAGTACGGAAAAAAGTGAGATGCCATTGGTTTTGTAAAATCAGATAATATAAGGTGACACTGAATCGAAAAATATCTTGCTTGAAAAATAAGTTAAATTTAAAAAACCTTTTATAATTGGTGTAATAAGTCTTGAAAACTATGAATAAAGGAAAAATTCTATGAATTAATTATTTGTTCAATAAAACGAGAACCCCTAAACTGTTATTGGAAAGAAATAATCTTTGATACGGTGATTTCGATAAAAGGAGAAACTTGTCATAAAGTTAGAAGAACGAATATTTTTTATTTTTAAGAAAAGGCATATTAAAGAATTCTTTTAAAAAGATATACGCGAATTATAAATCTGAAATTTATTTAAAACAAATGACATAAATAAAAATTTGAAAATTAATAGAGTATAACGAAGAAAAATCTACAATTTAAAAAAGTTCAACAAAAAATTTTACCTACAAAAAGCAAGAAAAAATATGAATAAGAAAAGATTAACCATTTGAGTGGAGCTTATACGTCATTTAAATTAAATAAATACTTTTTATAGCATAAAAGTTGTAAAAGTGTATTTATTTAAAATCTAAATTTTCAAATATAAAAAATCTTTATGGTAATGAATTGGAATCACACCATGGTACTAGTGAAAAAATTATGAAATCTATTAACTCTTAATTTGAACTATAAATAAAACATATTTTACATTTTATAATAAGCGGTTTGAAAATAAAAAATATATAAAGTTGTGACAATAATAAAGAATCTGATATCGGTTCTGTAAAAAACATAAATATTGAATTGTTTTGATGAAAATAAATAAAGAAAAACACAATAATAAATATATATTTTTATATATATAATATATTTTTGAACAATTATAAATTATGAATTATCTTATTTAATTAATTTAATCATCTGATAACAATAGTTTTTCAAAATACAATTTCTATATACTATAATTCCCATTTTTAATAACTTTCTGCACTAACAACATTCAGTCAATTTTTTTTGATTAGATAGAATATGGAAATGATTATTTAAAAATATTTTTAAGAAAGAATGATTTAATAAATTTTAAAAAATCTAAGAATTTTTTTCATAATTAATAAAATTCCTTATTTTTTAAGTATATCTAAGTGTTCAAATTCATATTCAATAACAGCAATTATTTAATAGATAAAAAATAATTGAAAAGTTTGAGAGAAACAATTAATATCGGTTTTTATTTTCAATTTCCTTCAATACGGAATGGCGTTCTCAATAAAAGTCAAGAATATATATAAGTAATTCAATCAAAATAATCAACAAAAAAGTTGATCAATGCTTCAATGAGAGGACGCTAATTACAAGAATAAAATTAATAAACTGCAAAAAATTGTAATATATTATAAAAGCAAGAGTAAATAAATAAACGATATGAGGAAAAATAATTAGATATTATGGAGTTGGATTATTATACTAATAGCGATAGCGAAAATAAAAATTAAATGAATAACTATATAATAAATATTATTATTAGCATGAAAATTCTATAAATTTAAGAGGACAAAAGAAATATACAAGAATATTCTGGATAATTACAATCAGCAAGTGAAACCATTCAATGATTCAAAAAATTAAATTTAAAAGGAAAATATTTATACACCTAACCATTAAAACAAATATTTACTTGTAATTGAGATTAAAAACACCATTAATTATTTTGATCAGTAAATTACGTTCAGCTAATTATTCATAAAAAAAATTAATATTCAAAAGCAAATTAAATAACGGACAATTAAAAGGATGAATTATGCGAGGCCAATAGGATCAAATATTGATTTTGTTCATTGAAAAATTAATAATTAGAAAAATACTCAAAGAAAATTTATTTTAAAATTTTGTATAAAAAATGTATCTTTATATGCTGACTAATTCAATTGTAAATAAAAGATCTGTAAGAAATAAAGAGCTCAACCATATATTAAAATTTAAACATGAAAAGAGGGATCAATAATTAAAGAAAATAATTTAAATATTTAAATACAGTTAATAATATTCCAAAAATTTTTAAACAATTATTTAACCTTCATTGAGAAGTAAAATTTTTTTTTAAATTACCAAAAATAAATAAAATTGTAAAACAAAGATTATAATATGCAAAATTCTCTATATTAAAAGACTTCTTCAAGGATTTAATAATCAAAAACGAGTACTTTGTCAAGAGTTTAAAAAGCAGTTTTATAAGTAATAAAATGATAAACGACAAAGTCAATAATTTAATTTGTTAAAAAAATAATTAATATTCTAATGAGACGACCACGAATTTCCTATTTTGTAAAAAAACTTTAACAAATAATTTCAACAACAAAATATGCAACCATATCGTTGACGCAGAATAATTTTAAAATAAATAAAACTTTAATTTTAAGTAATATTTTCAACAAAACAAATTAAGCTCAATGATTTATTATCTAGAGTAATAGAAAATAAGATTAATTCATCCAAAGATATATTTAAATTTTCCGTAGTATAAATAAATATACATAAAATAATTGATTTAAAAAAATGAATCAGTAAAACTCATTTTGTTCATAGGATTTAATAAATCCATTCTTTATAATAATTTACATATAAACAAAGAAATAGCAACAAATATTGTTTAATTTACTAATTTTAATAAAGAAAATATAAATTAACAAAATTATTATTAAAAGATTGAATACACTACCATTTATCACAAATAATGAAAAATGGTTAATAGAAAAAAACATTTTTCTATGAGCTCAAAATAATATAACAAATTAAAATTTTGGATATTTTAATAAATCTAGAAAAAATATGTTCTAAATATCAAATTTTGCTTTTTAGATAATTTTTTTTAACAAATTGCACTCAAAAATTTTGTATGGATATGGATTTAATTAATTTTATATAAGAAAACTTGGAAAAAATTTTTAAAAAATCCTTAAATTTTCGGTTGGAAATGAAATTCTATTTCATTTTTATACACTAAATATTATTACTTTCATGCGTTGATTTCGTTTAATATATATTCATTGGAAAAAACATAAAAAAGAGAAATTAATTATTATTTTTTGTCATTGTTTATATCCGTATAAAACTAAAATTTACTTTATTCAAAAAAATTTATTTTCAATAAAAATTCATTATTGTTTTTCAAAATAACATTTATAAATTACTTTAAATATGGCCAATTTTGTCCATTTAAATGAAAGGCAAAAATAGCCAAAATAAATTTTGTTGGCAACTGAAAATAATGAATGTACTTTAATTGAATAAACAGTGCCGGGAACAAATGCTTAAAAACAGAAATTGTTTATGGTAATAAAAAATATAATATTAGAATAAATAAGCCACCTTAAAATAATATTGAGAGTAGTATTAAAAATTATAAATTCAGTTAAAAAATTCATATGTTATAATAATTGCAAAAAGGTAATACAGATAAATAAAAATTAAATATTAATTTTTTTTTATTTAAGAAAAAAAAATAAAAAATACATAAAATTTGATAAAATTGCATCAAGAAAGAGCAATAAATTTTTAATTTTTAAGTCTCTTGCAAATAATTATTAGATATATGTTTAAGAGAATTTTGGTATAACCAGGATGGTACAGCAGAGCTATGGACAAGTTTTTGTTATTGAGGCAACTATTAACTTCTAATAGCAATTGAAAAATTAAACAAAATAAAATTGGTAAAACTTTTTAAATAACTGTTGATATTTCTTTTTTAAAGTTACCAATTATATGAAACTTCTTAATTTTACATTACGAAGCAAAAAATGAAGAAAAGTAATAATTCTTAAAATATATTATATTTTAATTTTTATATTCGCACTCGAATCTGTAAATTAAAATCTCTCAAACAAATCAAACTAATTTATGTATAACAAAATCCGTAAATGGAGAAAACTTCTAAAATTTAGAAAAAACCAAAAATATGTGTTATGATAAAATCAGCATTTGATTTTAGAACCTTAACAAGAAATATAATGAGAATATTGAACAAAGTTTGGAAGAAAGTATATTGGATTTAGTGATGAAATGGCTTGAGCTGTTAGGAAGGAACGAAAGTCAAGAAATAATCCAAAAATAAATTATTCAATAAAGGAAATGCAATAATCCTAGTCAGAAAGATAAAGACAAGTTTTTCATATGTGATAAAATAGCTTTTTGTAATCCATGCCAGTTAAAAGTAAACAATTGGTTTAATTAAATTTGTGGAAAATATTCTTTCAAAATTATGAAGAATAATATTTTTAGCCATATAAGGATCATTGGCATTATTTACTTAAAAAGACACCGCTGTCCTCATACCTTTTCTAAAAAGCCTCGTGGAAGAAAGTTGTTTCGCCTATAACACAGCATGACATATAGGCCATTCTAAATAAGAAGACTTCGACAGTTTGGTATCCGCCACGAATTTCGAGACTTCCTCATCACCAGAACAGCATTTAATTATAATAAGTAGACTGTGATTTATTATTTTATTTATTAATTAAAATTTTTTAAATTGAATTCGCATCTACTTTCATATAGGAAAAATGAAGAAAATAATGAAAACATTTGTCACTGAGTTTGTCAAAAAGCTTAAAAATTGAAATAAAAAAGATGAGAATTTGCCTTAATATACTAAAATTATGTTTTTAAAACAAAAAATAATTTATCAGAATAAAATATTCATTAAATAAAATTATTTCTTGAATAAATTTTTCTTTTAAATTTTAAATCAATTTAAGAAAAGATGGCTAAAGGTTTAACTTATGAGTCTACTGGTTATGTTACCGATTTAGCTAAAGCAGAGTCGTTGACTCGGATATTCAATATCTTCAATATTTTAATGGAAAATGTTAGTAAATAAGCAAAATAATAATATTTTCAACATTAATAGCTGAATACAAAATGAAATTTGTATTTTTACTGCTTCCCCATTTTAAGTTTGAATTTGTAATAAACAAAAAAAATAGTACAAATGTTATAAATTATAAATATTATATAAATATTACACATTCTAATTTGAATTTTCCTTGAAAAAGATAAAATTATTAATGTTTCTTTTTGCTACAAGATGATAAAATGGTCCTTCGACGTCAAGAGGTAAAGAATAATATAAATAAGCTGCTCCAAATTGTAATCAAAATTTAATTCAAATATTCTTTTGATAATTATAATTATTATAAGTTTTTAATTTTTTTCGCATCAAAAATTGCATTAAACAAAAAATTCTAAAGAGAACAAGAAAAAAATCATGGCGAGATCATTTGTTTTTAATATCTTTTGTCACCGGAATAAAACAAAAAATTGGTAAAAATGCTCAAATATAAATATTATAAATTTTACATATTTTAATTTGTATTTTGCTTCAAAAGATAAAGTTATTAATTGTTTCTTTTTCTTATAATTAATTTGGTCTTATTACTTATAAGCAAATGTCGTAGAAAAGCTTTACTAACATTTAAAAAATAATGATAAATTAGGATTTATTCATCATATCAATTTTTTTTAATTTGTTCTGATTCAATCATTCTTTTCTGGTATTTAAATTAAAAGTTTTATTCTAACTTCTTTTCATTGGTTCATATTGTCATTGGTTTTTAAAAATCAGAATATCAGGCCAAAAATCAGATTTTCAAAATGAGTTATTTTACATTTTTCGATTATATGTAACATATACATTTTTTGCCTCCCATTCGTGTTTAATAATTTACGCGAAGAAGTAATTGATGCAAGACAAATTAAAAATCCTTGAATGTTTTTGTGCGAGAATAATTGAGAACTATAAAAATGTCTCAAATTTAATTCGATAGAGATAATTACAAAAAAATAATCATAGATGTGTATACATTTACATAAATTTCGGCATACCGTTTGATATATCACACAGTTAATTGAAATAAAGGAATCATTTGTCTTAGTTAAAATGAAAAATTCAAAAAGCTTTAAATATAATCCCTATAAATAAACATAAGAGATCACAAACAGGAAAAATTAAATTTTATAGAGCTCTTTTTAGCTCATTTATAGCTACAATTAAGATGATAATTATTCAAAAGCAATGATAAAAGATAATTTAAAGCCAAAAAAATGAGATGAGATTCGAAATAAATTATTATAATTTAATATAAAAATTCAAGAAATTGATAATACGTAATTTTCTATTTTATATAAAAAGAATAGCTAAATAAAAATGTGCTAAATAAAAATGTGCTTCAATCATAATTTTTAAAGTCAATGCTAAGAAAAGGGAAAATGGTATTTGATCGACTTCGAGTATTTTCCAATGCTCCGCAATGTCAAAAAATAAATTTCTAAAAATTAAAAGCACCTGTGAAAAAAAAAATTTAATAATAAAATCAGTTAAAACAACTTTTTTAGATTTACAATTAACTGTAATATTAATTTTTTTTTTTCAATAAAATTATGAAATAGATTAAATGAATAAAATAATTAGATGAAAAAACATAAATTTTAATTAAACAAAAGTTACCACGAATTAAAACTCAATTTGTGTTAAATCTGTCACCTAAAAAATATTATGAAAAGAAATAGAATCAGTAAAAATACAATATTTAAAGTCAACCATTGGTTCTTTAAATAAATTATTATTAACATTTCTTACGTCGTCCGATTGAGCTGACAATTTTTTTAAAATTATAAATAAAAAGCTATTACGCTACAAAAATTTAAGTTTATAAATTATTAAAAATTGTATGCAAGTGTTGTTGACCTTGGACGAACGCAAATAAAGAAAAATTCTTCAAAATCAGCGATATGGACATCAGTTTGTTAACATACAAATTAAACAGAATCTGTGCAAATAGAAAGGGAATCGATCATAAATTTATGTTATTTTTCAAAAAATTTAGTTTAATCTTTACTATTAAAAATAACAATATTT
Organism: Heterodera schachtii; assembly: GCA_023374025.1. NCBI lineage: Eukaryota > Metazoa > Nematoda > Chromadorea > Rhabditida > Heteroderidae > Heterodera > Heterodera schachtii. The sequence goes on from SIJG01000217.1 coordinate 76,546, forward strand.
AATTTTGAATGTTTTTTCTGTCAAAACATCTCAAAGGATAAATACTGATTTTATATATGTAATATTTTAAATTTAATTAAACATCAATATCGATCGACTGCTGACTTTGTTTTTTTAGAATTTTGTATTAAAATACAACGTTCATAAAACATTAACATATATTTTAATATTGTTCAAAAGTTAATGTCCTGCGCGAACTGAGAATGTTGCCTGGTCTGAACATCGAGGTCACCAACGTTGTGAACCATTGGAAAATCAATATAAATCCTGAGACAGACCGTCCATGAGTTCGACGAAGTAATAAACACAGCTGTTAATATTGTAAAATAAATTAAAATTATTGCAAAGAAAAATAAATATTCTGGGTTTTATAAGAATAATATACGGCTTTTGAAAAAAAAGAAATTATGAACTCCAATGAGGCAGCGAGAATTAAAAGATTAAAAACAAGAAAAATTGCAAAAATAAATGTTATTATAAAGGAGAAAAATTAAAACTTAAATTCTAAGGAAAAACATTCAAAATTAAATATAAAAAATAAAATCAATTTATTATATAACTTTGTGATAGTAAATATGAGGCAGCGAGAATTAAAAGATTAAAAACAAGAAAAATTGCAAAAATAAATGTTATTATAAAGGAGAAAAATTAAAACTTAAATTCTAAGGAAAAACATTCAAAATTAAATATAAAAAATAAAATCAATTTATTATATAACTTTGTGATAGTAAATTCTAGAAAAAGCACAAATAAACACCAAATTTTAAAATCATGTATTGTGCCTTTTACAACATTTTCAATAAGTACCATATGGGAAAGTCTTATTTAAATAAAAATTGCACCATATTAATAAATTAATGCAAAATAATTAAATAAATATCTATTATCTATACTCTATGAAATTATTGACTCTATCCCGGTAATGTACTTGTTCAGAGGAGTTACACCCAAGCATGTGAACAAAATTTAATTTTCAAATTCTAAATATTAATTATTGAAAATAAATAAATAAATGTCCTTAACTCATTAATCACCAATGAACAATTGTTGATTTAGTAAATTATTGCGTTTTTACGAGTATAATAAAAGCAAAACAAAGAATTTGATATTAATGACTTTTTAGCTAAATAAGATTGTTGGAAGAAATGTAATTTTTGGATAAATATAATAAAATTTTTTTTTTCAATATAATTATTTAATTATTATGTAATATATGTAAATTAAAAAAGCAAGAAAACAGCTTAATTAATAATGAACGTTGAAACATGAATACTCCAATGAAAAAAGAATAAATAAATAATTACTTAAAAACAAATTAAAATAATAATGAAATTTTTTTTAGCTTAAATTGCATAAGCTAATTTTAATTATAACTCAATAAATCCCACAATATACATTTGACACAAAAGAAAAAAAAAGCAAAAAGTTGTTATTTATACAAACTTTTAGTGTTTTTTTCAATTCATTATAAAAATAAAAAAGTAACTTTAAATAAAGTAACAATATTTTAAAACATTGTAACAATATTATAAAATATTTTAAAACTTTGTAACAATATTATAAAATTTTTGCAAAATATTTTTACCAGTAAAAGATAAAAAAGTAAGATGGAAGGGAGATGCATGAATGAGGAAAATGAGGTAGTAGATGTAGCAAGTAAGGGGAGGGGATAAGCTCATTAAGTTTAATTGGCATTTTTTTTGCGTCCAAGTTGCGTTTTTGCTTATTTATTTTTTTCCGCGGCATAAGTTCGGTGAGGAACGCAAGAAAAACAAGTTTTTATTCAGTTTAATGATTCTTAAAAATTTTATCAATATTGTAAAACTCATTTATTAGTAAAATAAATTTTCATATTTTGAAGAAAAAATTTTCACAATACAGTATAACAATTTCTTGCTTTTAAAAATTTACATAAACTAAAAATATGGATTCAAAAAAAGAAAAATATTTGAAATTATCTATATAAAATTAACGACACATCATTTATAAGAAGGATAATATATGCTATAATAATAATAATTCAATAAATAAATAAATAAACTTTATTATTATTATTATTAATATATCAATCGATTAAAAATGTAACAGTTAAATAAAAATAGCAGAAATTTATGTAATAAATTGAATAAAAAGCCAACTAAACATTATCTTTTTAATATCTCAATAGCTCCATAATATGGAACCAGTGGCAAAACCGAGAGTGGGTTCTATGCTTCGATATCATGATAAAAGGAAAAAATTTAAAAAAATTTATTAAAAGATAAATAGAAACTATTTATTAAAAAAAAAATTAAAAATTTATATGAAAGAGAATTCTGAAGGACAATTCTGAAAAATAAATTCAAATTTATAAGTAAATAAACAAAATTAAAATCCTTTTAAGACCTCACCTTCGAACAAAAAGAAAAACCTAAAATTAGATTTTTAATTAATAGATCAAAGTTAATTGGATAATTACCAAGATAAAAACCAAAAATGTAAAATATTTTTAAATTAAAATTTAAATCAAAAAAATAATAATAATGTTGTTTCGTTTTCAGCAGCAATATATATTATAAAAAACGCTATATATAAATGTTTTTTTTAATATTTAAGAAATATTAATAAAAATTTGTTAGATTAATTGTTTCTTTTTCTTTGGGTGTAATTAGAATGGAATATATTCGAATATTCCAAAAGAGAAAAATTAATGGTACAAAAACTTGTAAATTGCAAAAAACCAAATATAAAATATTTTCAAATTTTAACTATTATTTGAACATGCCCAAAAAAGAATTAATTAAACATTTATCGCAAATAAATATTAGGCCCAAATAATCAAGATAACAGGTGCGTTTTACAAATGAAACCAAATTTAAGTAAAACTCTAAAGTTTGAAGTCGAAAAATTATGGCTGCTATTGGCATAGCTGTGGGCGATGTTTCGACCCAGAGGACCAGCTTGAGGATGGAAAAACATGGCATTAAATATCTTTTTATAATCAAAGTTACGATTTTTAATTGCTAAAAATAGATAGCTAAAAATGCTGAAGTAAACTCATAAAACTGGAAAATGTCAAAAAGTGGTGAAAGAATTGCCTAAAATTAAAACTTCCGTTTCAATATTAAAAAAAATTTCAATTAAATAATAGAACAAAGCTGAGAAATAAATTAGAAAATTTACTTTTAAATTGATTTAATAAAATATCATCATATACAAAACGATAAATAATGAATAACGACTAATTAGTGAAAAAAGGAGCACAAATAAAGCTCCATTGCTGTGAAATTTTGGTATTATAGAGTCAAGATTTCATTATTTAAAAAATCAAATAAAAAGGCTTATAAAGTGAAGCTAAAAAAGCAAAAAATCCAATGATGAGTGGTAAAACATATGTGTATGGGAACAAGAGTAGTTGGCTTTTTATATATAAATTAAAAGATTAATAAAAATTATTCATTTACTAAAAATCTTATGAACATATTAAAAAACCCATTCGAAAATTTAAATTTTTCTAAAAATAATAGATTAATGCTTAAATTTTGTTTAATGATATAATAAGCAAATTTTTGAAATTTTTTAGAGTTCATTCATAACTAAAATTATGGTGATGAACAATTGGCAAAGTAATTAAATTTTAATTAAAAAAATTTTCACGGGTTCATTAAGTTGATGTAATTTCAATTTAAATAAAAATATAATTTTAATAAATATTTATATAATTTGCTTTCAGATTTTTCTATATATCAATCCAAAACGAAGAGTGTTCTGTGCACCGGCGAGTTGGTATGTATAATTTTTTTTTTGTTATATAATGAAAAATTTAAAAGAAATAAAATAATAGTTATCGAAATTATGAAAAAATTTAATTTCAAATAATTAAACTTTATTATTAAGCATTAAAAAAATGAATTAACATACGAATAAATCAACGCATTTTTTGCTTCTACTATAAATGAAAATCATTTTATTATTATAAATTTCTAAAATAGCAATTTATTTATTTATTTTATTTTAAAATCAAAAGATAATTTGGAAATCAATAATTGTTTATAATAAAAATTATTTTTAAATATAAAAAAATTGTAATTTCTAATCATGTTATAATAATATTACATCAAAGAAATTTGCGAAACAAAACGAATATAATATAATAGCACTAAACTATACACTAAACTACAGCAGAATAATTCATTAATTAAAATTTAATTTTTAACATAAAAAAAGCGCAATGGAAATTAAATTTTATATCACAACGTTTTGAGTAAAAACCAGGAATCAATTTTAAATATAAAAACAACAATTGAACAATTACATATGAAGGTAAAAATGTTATTATTTTTTGCAAAAAAAAATACATTAAAAATAAATAATATATTTTTTTCAGTTTTTGATTTAACTAAAAATGAAACAAAAAGTGACAGCAAGATGCTTCATCGCTTTAAGAACGAAAACAACGAGAGAAATTAAATAAATTCACGGAGCAAAAATAAATAAATTTTTAATTAGTGTAATCCCTTTAAAATATAAATTTAAAAAGTTTTATTTTAAATTTCCTATAGCAAAATAATGCGGACTCCATCCAGAATTGTACCAGCGGAGTGGCATGACCGATTTGGATTAATATTTGTTTTGAATACGATTATATAAATTTTATCAATAAATTGCTAATATTTAAAATAAAATTTTACATTGCAAAAAATTATTTTACATTGCGTTTTCAAATTCAAATCCGCCTATTAACGCTCATAACGGAGAATACATACATATATTTGCCTTGCAAAAATAACAAATTAATAATTAGCCAATGCAATTAATTCGCTACATATGACTCAATTATAAACAATTTATGGAATGTAAAAAAGAAACATTAAAATATTATTTAAAAAATCGTTTTTTATTATATTTGTTGCGCCCAAAAATTTCAGATGGACCTTAAAGTTTTTGATAAAAAAAGTTATTATCTTTTTTAGAATATGTTTTTTAATATATTGTAAAGAATTCATTTAAATAAAAGTAAAAAAATGTATTTGAAATATAAAAAATTAAAAAGATGGAATTAAATATTTTAAATAATTAAAAATTAATGGGAAATGAAAATAAAATCTGTATTTTTTTCTAAGATTAAACCGATATTAACTTTATCAAGAAATTTAAAAATGTAAGAAAATATTTTCATAGAAATAAAAATATCAAGGAAGATATTATAAAAGAACTCCAAAAACAAGGACAGATAAGCCCAGAATGGTTAACGCAAAGTTTATTAAAAATAATTCAATTTTATACTTTGAATATAAATAAAACATGAGGAAATAATAATACAAAAACAATTAAATTATGTAAAAACTAAGAGAATAATTTAAGTTTTATTGTTAAATAATTATACAAGAAAATAATGTATGATTATATTCATTGCTTTTCTTAATCCCCTCCCCAATTATATGCATCTATTGTCCAACTCACTCTCGATCTCTAATTATTTATTTAATTGTACATCTCACACGTGTTAAAATAAATGCAATTAAATACAAAATTATTTACTGAAATAATTTAAATAAAAATTTATTCAAATCAATTTTTACTGGAAAATGAAAACATTGCGCTGAATTTTATTTATAGAACCATACCTATATCATTGGATATTACTATAAAAAGGTCAGATGAACCTTATTTTTTTCATAATGGATTTGTAAATAAATTAGCATTCTTTAATTAATAAAAAAAGAAAGAATATAATTATATAAAAAGACAGTCAGATTCAAAATTAAGCTCTTTTCTATAATTTAACGTGCTTTTTCCAAATATTCAGAATATTTTTTGAATTATTAAAATAAATATAAGGAATCCCGTAATTTAAAATTGAAAAGAAAAAAAAAGTAAAAAATGTATCATCAAATATAAAAAATAAAATTGAATATTTTAAATAACAAAAAAACAATGCGAAATTAAAACAAAACGCTGATTTTATTTCTAGGTATATTACATCGACGATATTATTTAATATCATAAATACTAGAAACATTATTAGGTAAATAAGAGAAAAATTAATTCCTCTACCGAAAAAAATTTGAAAATGTAAGAAAATTTTCATTGAAATAAAAAATTGAGTTTTTTTTTTTTGGTATAATAATCATTGTAATATAAGTCAAATAAAAATAAAGCTAAGAAATTTTTTACGTTCTATACATGAGCATCAAAAAAGGAAATAAAAGCCAGATTGGTTAACGCGCTGATTAAAAATGAACGTTTTACAAAAAAAAACATCATAAGCAAGGACGGACCGAAAAGTCCCCGAAGAACGCCGAGTTAATTAAAAACAATTAATACAAAAAAAATATATTACAAAAGCATTAATATAATAAAAGTGATTTTGTTGAATAAAATTATCGAACATAAAAAAGTGTTGGAAAATGAAAAAGAAAATGTTCTTTATTTTTTAAAAACATTATACTTTTGTTATTATAAAGCGGATAAATAAGAAACAATAGTAATAATTTGTCTATCGGCAGAAGAATGTAAAAAGATACCCCATATAAATAAAAAAATATAATAAATATAAAAGGTGAATATTTTAAGTGAAACAAACCATTGATTAACGATAGACAAAGACTAAGAAGGAAATGATAAAAAAGGCAAGAAATATATAATAAAATACCAACGCCCGAGATATTGGAATTTTTGATGAAAACCTATGAAAAACATGCAAAATTTCTAAATAAACAAAACTTCAAAAGCGTTTAAATACGTAAATAAATTTTATTTTTATTTTTAATTATTTATTGTAAAAATCAGCAAATAATACATATACAATAAAATTGCAAATACGAAGTTTTATTTGCAAAAAATATCGAAAAGAATTTAAAAACTTCTTCAAGAAATTCTTTAATACATATTAATTAAATTTTATTTCTTTTTTTGTATTTATATTCTTAATAATTTAATATCGAAAAACAGCAATTTGAAAAAGAATAATCAAAATACATTGCATACGATTTATTTTAAAAAAATTCACGACGCAAACGCACTTTTAAAATTTTATTTTTAAATGTCATAATTGTCTTTCTGTAGATTAAATCTACAACACTTACGAAATAGTAATTTTTAATATCACAAAATCAAAAAATTAGATAAACATGAAATTTTATCAAGTGAATTTTTTTTTTGAATCAAACAAATAAAGGTAAAATTAATCATATTAATTTGAATGAAGGAGTTCCTCTATAAAATACGCAAATCCGAGATTTCAAACTAATTTTTCAAAATATATTTATATAACATTTTAAAGATAACCTGCAAATAAAAATAAAATAATAGAAATGAAGCAGGTGTGATTTAAAATAGAGAAAAATTTAATCTAAAAATAATAATGATAGTCAATTTTAAATACATTGAACTTATAATTATCAAAATACCACGTCTAGAAAAATGCGTACTTTAGATTCATGTATTTGGACGATTATAAAAATTGATCACGGTTTTAAACCTATCGATTATATAAACAAATTTTTCTCAGTATTTTAAAAAAAACAAAAATATCTTAAGCATCATCAACCGAATAAAAAAGTTCATTTAAACAAAAGATTTCAATTTAAAATTTTATTTATATTTAAAAATTCTATATTTTTTGTTGAATACAATAAAAAAAGTATTTAATTAAGTTGAATAAATGAAACTAAAAATGCCTGCCAAATTATTCCTAATTTAAATCTAATAACCGAGTGAAACGTTAGAAATGAAGGCATGCTCTAAGAAATGACCGCGTCGGGAATAAATACAAGAAATTAGAGCCAAGTCAGGTGATGAAGGGTCAATCAAAAATTTTTCTTTTGCCTTCTCGAATGAATAAAATAAAAGGACATTTTCTATAGCAAAGGAAATTAAGATTTAAATACGAATTTAAAAGAAAAAGACTAATCTTTGGATTTTAATAAATAACCATTTGTTAACTTAACCGCCAATGCTTTTTAAATGCCAAAAAAATGAACTGGAAAAAGGAAATGATCTGCAAAAATACCGATTTGTGACACCAAAAAAAGTTTATGAAAATGGCGACGAAATTAAAGCATCAAATTTGTCATCATATTCATCTTCAAAATTGTATGTACCTTCATTATTTTCCATATTTTCAATTGATTTTTCCAATTTTTCCATCTCTTCATTGGCATTTTGTTTTGCATTTTTATATATTTTTGCCATTTTTTGCTTAAATTCTTCACGAATTTTTTCTATTTCTGTTGGTGGTCCATTAAAAATTTGTTTTCCCTTTTGTCCATTTTTCTCCTTTTTAATTTCAAAATTAAATTCCTTCTCATTTATCAAAACCATCACACTGAGATTATTGATATTCATCAATTTGTTTTTATCCTTTTTCCAAAAACATTTCGAAATTTCATTCAAAATTTTGACGACATAAATTGATTCCAATTGAAAATTTCCGCCGTGATGCATAAATATTGGCTTTTCAGCAGGAAATTTATTTGCCAATTCAGCGCTTTTACCTTAATAATATATGAATTAGCAGATTTATAATCATTAATTTAAAATAATGATTGGATAAACCTTCAACAAAAATTCGGAACAAATATTCATATAAAATGTGCAAATAATATTTGCGATATGTTTGGCATTGATTCCGTTTATTGTCAGTTAATTGGTACGCCGCAATTATGTCACATTGCCAATTCTCTCGCATCAAATACAAAATGCCAAGATGGGCCTCATATTTTTGTGTCAAATGCTGTTGCATTTTCTTAATTTCATATAACCCAAAAGAGATCATGCGTCGATCTTCATTCCTATAAAAAGTTCGCTTTTCTTTCTTTCGGCATAAATAATTGGAATATTCTTTAGCCATCTTAAAAAAGTTCTCCGCATTTGTCGCTGCTGCTAATCCTTTGACAAATTCCGAAAATAAAGCATCTTCAGTCTAAATTTTGAAATTATATAAGTACCTATCATTAAATGATAACTCCCACCCATTTCAAGTTATTATCGATTTTTGAATTGATAATTATTCGATGTTTGTCATTATTTATTTTATTGACTTTGTATGGATTCTCTTCTTTTGCCATTTGTTCCGCTTTTCTGAACATTTTCTTTAAATATTCTTCAAAATTTTGTTGCATTATTTCGTTTAAAGTTTCATTTGTTTGCCATTCATTTGCTGTTTCAATTGCCAATTGCAAAATAATTTCATTAATTGGTAATTTTAGATTATTTTTCGTTTTTATTTCATTGTTCATTCTCTTCTCATTCAACAATATTGGTTCAAAATAATAGATGAACCTTGTATTTAATTTATATTCATAAGTTGATGCCACCACTTTTATAAAATAAAATTGCGAAATTTGGACAAGACAATTCACCGCATAAATTATTGACCCATTAATGTCAATTTGAGCTTTAAATACGAATTTTGGCTTCACTGTGGGCATTCCGACGTATTCTCAGAACAAATATTCATACAAAATGTCCAAATATTTTCGATATTTTTGGCATTCTGTTCGTTCATATTCTTTAAATTCATCAGCTATTTTGTCACAGTTCCAATTCTTTCTCATTAAATAAATAATACCAAGGTATGTCTTAAATTTTTGCTTGGAATATTCACTGATTTGAATTTCCGGGTGACTTTGCATAAATGCAATTAGCGTTTGGTCCTCTCCCTAATTAATAAAATGTGTTTCTAAATTATTTCCCTAATTCATTATCTTACCGATGGATTTGCATTTGTAAATGGCATTTTAAAATGATGAGTAACAATAATAAAAGGAATTAATGAAAACAAATAAAACATCTTTTCTTTAATGAAATTTAAACTTTCACTGTTCTCAAAGTAATTAATTAATATTACAAATTCTCGATTTTTAATAAAAAATTATAAAATTAATACTTATTTAATTACATAAAATATTAAATCCGGGCAATGCAATAATTTGTTTATAAAAAATTGTAATTTAACAATATATAATTAATTTTATTTAGTTTTTATTAAAAAATAATTTGTTTATATTGATAAATTATTTGCATTAATCTTTTTTAAATGTATTAATGAAGGAAGAAAATATGAAAAAATTATTAAATAAATTATTACTAATGAAGAATTTATCAGTGTCACACTACCTTTTATTGAAGCCAACAGCCCAAAGTGTCCTGAAGTTTTCAGATTTGTTCTGAATTGGATATGGACTACCCATAAAATTCAGTACAAATTGTAAAATCATTATTTTTTTATATTTCTATTGCAAATTAATATTTTTTATTATTGCTAATGCCCATTAAAACTCAGTACAAATCGTAAAATCATATTATATTTATTTATTATTTCTGGTGCCCATTTAAAATTCTGTACAAATCGTAAAATCATTATTTTTTTATATTTCTATTGCACATTATTATTTTTTATTATGAATGCCCATTTAAAATTCAGTACAAATCGTAAAATCATTATTTTTTTATATTTCTATTGCACATTATTATTTTTTATTATTAATGCCCATTTAAAATTCAGTACAAATTGTAAAATCATATTGTATTTATTTATTATTTCTAATGCCCATTTAAAACTCAGTACAAATCGTAAAATCATTATTTCTTTATATTTCTAATGCTAATAAAATTTCTGTGTGATTTTTTAAAATATTTTGAATTTTTTTATTGTACATTAATTTGGAACTTAATAGAAACCGTCCTTTGTCTATTTTCATTTGTTTGTTCTTTGCCCCACCTCTCTCTCTTTTCTATTTCTCAGTCTCTATCTCGCAGTCTTTCTCATTTCTTTTGTTTCTCTTCACACTCTCTATTCCCCGCTCTATCTCTTCTCTCTCTCTATTCAACTACATTCATTCATTCAATATTTTTACATTCGGCAAAAGTTTAGTAAACCAAAGTATTTTTAAAATTATCAAGGAAGAAATTTGTCTTATGTTTTCCTTTTTTTAAGAAAAAGTTAATATATCAAAAACTTAATCCAATCTTATGAAAAATGTTTTAAATTTATAACTTAAAAAATAAACAATTTATTAAAAGGAAAACGCAAAATACAAATACAAAAATAAAACCATTTGTTTAGTTAAAATTTTGAATCAAAATATATAAGAAATTTTTCTTTTATTTGTTAATAAAAATATGTGTTTTGAGTAAATCTGCGAACAATTAAAAAAATATGATTGTTAAATTCATAAATAATAGCAAAATGAAAAGCATTTGATAAGGTAAATAAATTGAATGTGTAGTTATTAAATATGACGAAAATAAATGATTAGAAAATATTAAAATTCAAAAAGTTAAAACATTTCTTAGTAAAAGATCACTGAATAAATGCTAATAAATGATTTGACAAAAAAAATCACACAAAAAATATTAAATTACTGAAAATATCTTTTTTATTAATGAAAATATATATTATAAGAACAAAGTTAAACAAAATACCGAAAAATCATTAGTAATATTAAATTCCCAAATTAGTTTTTAAAAAAATAATGAAACTCTTTTTAAATGTATTTATTTTAAAAATAATCTTTTAGTAATTTTACATTTTAAGAAACGTCTGAAAATAAATAAGCAATACATATACTAAAAATAGAGATTAAATTGGATAAATGCCTCAATTTGATATATCTAAACCGATTTTGAACCGAAAAAACCCATTCAAAAATCAAACATTGTGGGTAAAAATTATTTTTATTGATATAATGTGACAAAACGATATCTAACAGTCCTTTGAGTCGGAAAAATAACAAAGAAATATTAATGAATGCCTTACTATTAATTAAAAATGATAATCAATTTAATTAACAATAATAAATGCATAGTTTAAAAAAACTGATAAAATAAAAGGTATAAATGAAAACTGAAAAAGAAAGTAAAAATTTTTTGAATATAATGGTAAAGTGTAAATAATATTCAAAAATTTTAGAATTAAAATTTGGATAAATTTAACTAAATAGAGCATTAAACGCAGTAAAGGTCGTGTTTGAACTCATCAAGGCCTTCAAGAGGACAATAATATGGATTTTAATTACAAAATTTATAGGTTAAGTTATAATGAAAGTTATAATATAAAAAATTGAAAATTTAATTAGTAAAAAATGTTTTAAAAAGTCAGCCATTGAGTTCTTGTTAATAAATTTTAATATACCACCTCATTAAAAAATATATTAATAACTTAATTTAAACAAAACGCATAACCTTATTGCAAGAACCATCAAACCGTTCAACATGAAGAAGGAATTCCATTGTGAGGACACAAATATTGTCTCTGCATTATATTAAACCAATAACTTAGATAATATAGGAATTTTACGATTGCAGAAGCAAAAGAAAAAATATAATTGATAATAAAGAATATAAAACGAACTATTTCTATTACAATTGCCTTTTTAATACGTAATAAATAATAATTTGCAAATTTGAATGATATCAATAAAAGTGCTAAACATATTGGATAAAATATATATTATAACAAAAATCTTATAATAAAATTTAATTATATATTAAATAAATATACATTTATAAGTAATCATTTTTGTGAAAGCAATGAATAAGTATTAAAATTTTAAAAATAAATATAGAACTGATTATGAAAAAAAGGTCACGGATGCAAGAGAAAAACGAGATAAATAATTAAGTAAAGCATTCATAAATTTATTGCAATATGGTCAATAAAATAACAAAATTGATACTTGTGTTAATTATAATTGATAATTTCACTTTAAAAAATAAATAATGAAAATAGTAAATCCAAATAAAATAATTTTAAAACATTGAAATATATTATTTCGTTTAAAACTTTTATCATTTCTTAAACAACAGTAATTAAGACAAATAAAAGAATTGAATTTTAAAAAACATATAAAAAATATACCAATGAAACATTAAATTGATTGAGTATAAAAACCATTTTTTTGGATTGAGAGGGTTTTTTGAAAAGGTGATGTTATTCATGAAACAACCATTTAATTCAAATTAAATTCATGTTTCATAACCAGCGCGAAAAAGATTAAAATTAAGGAAAACTTCCAAAATAAAAATTATTGTACTTAGAATTTAAGGGCAAAAATTTAAATTAAAGTATTATATATAAAATAATTACTTGGTGGACTTTTTGCGCAGGACTGGTCAAAGTGAACTTTTGCCAACTAATCAAAGCAAATAAGATAAAGCAAAAAGAAAACAGAAAGAAGAAACAAGGATAAACAAAAAAGAGTCAAACTTCTATTTAAAAAGCTATTAAAAATATATAGCAAATTTATTAGAGGTAATTAACTATAGCCAACACATTGATTTATTCCCATGTGCAAAATGTTTCAAACGCATTGAGATTTAATCATTTAACAAGTAAAAAGTAATTAAATAGAATTATTAATAAAAAAAAGCAAAAGAATGAAGGTAGAAAACTTTTATATAACGAAAATAATTAAAAATAATTTTGCTCGTTCTTCAAGAAAAGTAAATAGAAGACTTGAAAAATTATAATATATTTAATATTATTTCAAAACAAATCAAAAATATAAATCTATATATTATGCTCGCAAGAATCCTACTCAAAACGAATACGAGGTGGCGAGAAAATGATAATTGCCAAGTTTTACTCAGAAAAATAAATATTTATCAATCAGATAATATTGATGTAAACGCGAATAAAAACATTGATATATTCCAGTGAAAAAGGTTATTTAATAAAAAAAAAATAATGAAAACCAATATTATCCAAAAAAATATAGGTAAGAGACAAAAAAAAGCTATAAAGCAAATAGATAGATATCCAAGGCAAATTAACAGCTAAAAGTCCTGTAAAATGTGCTACAAATACTTAAATTAAGCCCTTCATTTTTCACGAAATTTTAGGAAAACAATACATATAATATATAAATATATTTAATGTCGTTATATAATTAAAAATGTCAAATTATTTTTTCAATAGGGAACAAATTAACAATAAGGCATTCTATATGGAAAATAAATATTTTAAACTATTATTTTAAAAAAATTTGATCATAATTAGAGAGGTGCTATTAAAACTAATTTAAATAAGCAAATGTTTTCATGCCTAAAAAGCTCCCTCCTCATGCGTTCAAGGACAGATAATAGTGGAAAGAAAAATAAATTCAACAAAAAAAATTTCAAAGTATTTTAAAATATGTAATATCCAAAAATTTAAAAAGAATCAAAGTTCCAAAAGTCTAAAAATTATTCATTTGAAAATAAAAATTTAATTCTTTTTGTTCTTATCAAAAATAAAGAATTTACTAGTTAATTGAAAAATAAAAATAGAAATAATAATACATAATACATAAACAGAGATAAACAAAAAACGCCTGCCGAAATTATTTGAATTATTTTTTTATAATTATCATTTAAAAGATAGGTTTATTCCGCAGTTTTTAAATGAAAATTAGCCTCTCACCAATGAAAAAAGTAATATATATTATCAAAAAATGAATATATATTTAAATACAAATAATCAAAATTATTTATTATATTTTATTAGTGAATACAATATTTAAGCTAATTTTTTTTTCTATTTTGATTAATGGAATTCAGCTGTATTTAAAAATTAAAATTTAAATAAAATTTCTCTAATTTTAAAAATTAAAAATCTCTGTTAGGACTGCTTAGAAATCAGAATGATCTTGTCTGAATTGAAAAGGAGAAATTTAATCGCGAATTATTTAACAATATATTGATAAACCATAATAATTTAATTCGAACTTGCGCATGATGGGCAGGACCAACTTGTATGTTCACGATCCAAGAAGAAAAAAAATAAAAATAAATCCTTCGCAGCCTGGAGGCTTGAAAATTAATATGAATACATTAAATAATTTTTTTGCGTTAATTAAGACACAACAAGAGAAAAGAAAGTTAAATAGAAAAGTAAATAAAAGTGTCAAACTTTTATTCTTAAAAATTTATTAAAATATATATAGCTAATTTATTATAAGTTATTAACTATAGCCAAAACATTGATTTATTTCCATATGTCGCAGGAATCCTACCGAAAAACCAAAATTTCTATGCCGAGCCGACGAGTTTTATTAAGAAAATTAAATGTCTAGCAATTACATAATATTGATACAAACGCTAATAAAAACATTGACATATTCAGCTCGTGAAAAATGCTTTGATAAAAATACTAAATTAAATAAAAAATTTATCAAAAACGATATAATCCAAAAAAATTATATGCAGCAAATAGATACTCAAAGCAATTAGCCGCCCAAAAGACCTGTAAAATGTGCTGCAAATACTTAAATTCAGTTCTTCATTTTCCACAATTGTACAATACAAATAATAATAATAAAATATTTTAAAAAATTGCATCAAAAATAATTTAATTGGCATTATTTAAATTAAAAAGATGTAAACATATTTATTTTGAATAAAGGAACAAATGAACAATAAAGGATTCTATATGGTAAATAAAGTATATCTTTGTTTCGAAAAAAATTCCCTCAAATGAAACTTTAATCCTGGGATTAGACAAACTACATGAATATTTTTTCTTGAAAACGATCTATATCACAAAATATAAAATAAAACTTCATTCTACTATTAAATTTTATAAGCAAATTAGAAAACAATAAATGTTATGCAACCTGTATATTTGTTATAACGAAGTGACGATTATTTAAAAAATATATTTCTCCTTACTTCATTTAAATTTAAATTGATAAAATGACGATAAACTATTTATATTAAAAAAGAGTCCAAAGAGAGATTAATAAAAAATAGCTACCCAAATCATTTGAATTAATTTTTTTCATAATTATCATTTAAAAATATATAAAAATTACTTACCATTAAATAAAAAATAATAATTTATACTGAAAGAAATTTAAAAAATATTTTAAAAAGTACAAAATTCCTTCAAATTCATTTAAAATTTGCTTTAAAAAATTACGATAAAATAAAAACTTTTTTTTTCTTTAATTAATATACAAAGATTTACAAAGGGAAAATTCATGAAATCCAAGGACATTTAAAATTTTTATCATATGTTAAATTTTATTCAAAAGTTTCTATTTCTCGCTGGAATGAACTTGAATGATATTTTTTTCTGTTGGACATTTTCCTCATTTCACCTCATAAGCATTTTTGTGGGGCGCGCTTTTGCAAAAACTTTTTGGGAACTTGGGGGGGGGGGGGGCGCTGGTGTCCGGCGGTGCCGATAGGCGCTGCCTGAATTTTTTTTGAAAATGATTGTGTAATTTGTCAACAGATTTTCACAAAATAGGCAGATTTTGAGATAATGGCGATGACCATTTTTTTACTTTTCACAACACTTCTCGCGGGCGCTTTTTCCGAGACTTTTTGGGAATGGGGGGTGACAAATTGATAATATGATAGGTTTTTCAAAAATTGATCATTTTTAACGATTTCTGGGTGTTTTTTTTGAATCAAATTTCAAAAAATAGAAAGGTCCCGGTGGTGCCTATAGGCGCTGACGGGAAAAAATTTGGGAATTTTTGTGAAATTTAGTACCAGATTTTGCACCAATAATGCTATAAGTTAATAAAAATTTGTTATAAAAAGTCAAAAATTAAAATTTTAATTATTTCTTTAAATGCTTATTTCCAAGGACGTCCTTGGCATCCAAGGAGGGATACCATTCCTGAATTAAAATATATAAAAAGTGAAAAAGTATTATTTGTTTTGTTCAATTAAAACTTATATTTTAACATTTATTAGCATCCATCAAAATTTTGCAGTATAAACTAGGGTTCGAGCCCCGCCCCCGCCCCCTTCCCCGGGGATGGAACAGGTTTTTGGGGCTCACCCCCGTCCCCGTCCCCGTGATAACAATACTTTTTGTTATGAGTTCGACACCGGTTGACGTTTTCTTTTGATTTTATTTTTTTCTGATTAATATAGGGTTTCTTTATTTCTAAGAAATGTTCTGATTTGGGGGGGGTAATGTTTTATTTTCATCTAAAAGAGGAAAATTTCTGAAAAATTTGGCTAATTTCTAGCAAAATTCACATATCTTTAAAGAAAAATTTTCCCGGCGGTGCCTACTGGCACCGCCGGACCTCTCTCATCGCGCATTCACCAAGTTTTTTGGAAAAATGTGCCGCAAAAAATGTTAAAAATCTGATTTAGTGATCCCGAATCACTGAATTTTACGATTTGCTTATTTTCTCCTCAAAAGAACGAATAAATTGTAAAAATATTTGAAGCAATTTTGCAACTCTGGATTAATAGACAAAAATACCCATAAAAATTGACTATTTTTGGCATATTGTAATCCCTAAATTTGGTCATTTTTTAGACAAAATCTGTGCAATTATACCAAAAAGAATTAAATCGAGGCGATATATCGAATAAAGGAATGTGGAGCCAAACACATCATTCAAAAAAAAAATTAATTTTTGTGAATTTTTTTGGAGCTAATTAAACGCAAACCCCCGCCCCCGTCCCCGGGGGCGAGTCATTTGGTCACCCCCGTCCCCGCCCCCGCGACTCTGACCCCCACAATCCCCCGCCCCCGTGAAAAGCCACCCCCGCCCACGGGGCTCGAACCCTAGTATAAATAAACTAAATGCACCAATTAAATGCATAAATTTTTTATTAGATTATAAATAAGCAAAAGGAGTAAATAAAGAAATTAAAAAATAAAATTTAATTAAAACAAATAAAAATAAATATCATCATAAAAATATAACTTTCAGTATATGTATTAATAAAATTTTTAATATAAAATTAAAAATACACTGACTCTAAAAATAATACTATCTTTAATTAGCATCAATGAAAATAATTTATTTTAAAGTTTGTTCTGTGACCTTCTTCGCCATAATTATAATTTCATTTGCCATAATTGTCTTGTTAATGTTTAATATTCATTATTATGTGTAAAAATAATTTTAAAAAATTGGGCAAAAAAAGTGAAATAGCGCCAAATAATTTAACTAACAAAATATAAAAACTAACCAACAAAATGTATTCAAATAAAAAATTATTATAAGAAATGATATGATTAAAATTGCAGAAGAATAACGAAGAAAGAATGTCTAGCAATCTATTTAATCGGAACAATACCCAATAAAATTTCATAAATAAAAATTATTTGTTTTTAATAACTTAAATAATATATAAAATAGAAACTCATTGCGTTAAACAGCAATTTTTTAAAAAAGGACCAACAAAAATAAATTATTTATTAATTAAGCAAATGGAGCATAAAAAAGTAAAATACGTAGCCAGTCTCAACCAACTGGGACCAAGAGCTTGAGAGCATTATTTTGCAAGTTGTTGCGCAAAACCTTTGTTGGCTGAATTTACTTCGATAAGCCAGCATGATAAATAGTTCAAATAGTATTTTGAGAAATAATAAAATAAAAAGTTATAAAAATATTGAAGGTTAAAAAAAGTCTTACCATTCGAACGCGGGCCCGATTCGTTTGAATTGAGACAAAAGATTTTAATCTTCACGAAACAATGTCTCAGTATGCCATTAAATGGTACGCAAATAAATAAAGGTTAATTCAAAATTAAAAATTTTAAAATTTAAATAATGAAGCGAAAAAAGAAGGATGAAAACGAAGAAAAAAACGAAAAGAAATTAGGCTGAAAATTTATATATATATATTAAATAAATCCCAAAAATTTTAAAAGTTTTTCTTTATAATAGTGTCTCATGTTTAACTTCAACCGAAACGGCAACATCAGAGAAAGAAGTTTGGAGAATTGAGTGACAGTGCATGTTTTAATAATGATTTTTCAATAAATATTTGCAGCAAATTCTTAAATTTAATGCACAAGTGATGCTTTGAAGACAAATTAAAAAAAAATTAAAAAATAACACTAAAAACTAAAGTAAAAATACCTAATTAGCTAAACAATTAACAAAATGAAAGTAAAAAAATGAGCTAGAAATTGTTAATTCAATATCTGTTAAAAAGGTAAAAAAAATGAAAAACATTAATTTACTTAAGCCCCTAAATTTATGTTAGGAGGACAAAATAATTTAATTTATTTAATTAGAAAATAAAAAATAAAAAGTAAATATAATTTTTTTTTGGTTATGAATTGATTCGTTTTCATAGCAAGTGAAATACAAACAGAATTTTAATATAAAATATTCTTTATACATTTATTAACTAAAGAAATGAAACTATACCATTTGTCTGTAATACCATTCATCAAAAATACATGCAGACTTTACCTTGGCAGATTGAAATAAAAAATATTTAAATAAAAAATAGTACCAGAAGCAGATTGCATTTCTGCTGACAAAGGAAGGTCCCCCCCCCCCCCCCCCAGGTGTCCGTGGGATTTCCGAATGAAACTTGGTCTGTGGATAGACCACCCATGGGTTCTTAAGAAAAAAGTTTTTATTTTCTGCGAAATGAGTCTGAGTGCCGAGTTATGACGTGCCAAACTTTTTTAATGAATAAACAAATTAAATAATTGTTTGTAAAGCTTTACAGAGTCCAGTGGTGCAGCGGTATGCGCTAGTCACCATTAAACCCCGGTTCGGATTCCCTACATGCAAATTCTTTTTTTTAATTTTAATTTTTGCTTTTTATGCCAAAGTCAATTATCATTATCACAAAAAAAATTGTATGATAAAAAATTCTGTTTGTTATGCATTTTGAAAAATAAGTTTTACTCACAAAGTTTTCGACAAAAATTTATTTGTTTTTAACCGAAAGGATATTTATTGAAACATTATTTTAATGAATTTTTTTAATTAATAAAATTAAAAATAAAGATTATTCATTAAAAAAATTTTTTATGATTGACCTTGCTTAAAAAAACAAAAAATAAAAGTCTAAAATGAATTTGCATGTAGCGGATTCGAACCTGGGACCCAAAAAAGTTTTGACTAACGCACTACCTCTACACCAGTACACAGTTGTAAAAGTAAGAAGTAATTATTCCTTTTCGTTAATAGTAAAAAAAAAAACTTTGGCACGTCATAACTCGGCACTCAGACTCATTTCGCAGAAAACAAAAACATTTTCTTAAGAACCCATGGGTGGTCTATCCACGCACCAAGTTTCATTCGGAAATCCCACGGACACCTGGGGACCTTCCTTTGTGAGTAGTATTAAAATAATTCAATTAAAATCTTTAATTAAATAAAAAGGCAAATATTTTAATAAATTAGAGAAAAACAATGTGACAATAGAATTTGAAATAAATAATAAAATGCATAACTTTATAAGAATAATTAAATAACAAATAAATTTTATCCTCAAATAATATAGCAAAATGAAAACTAATCTAAAAGAGCATAAGATGAAAATATATTAGTATAAGATAGATTTTCTAAAATTAGCCGGTCACAAAAATTTAAAAAACATTTAGCGAGAGCCAACATTTCTCGGTAACCATAGATCACCAAAAATTATTTACAACCGCAAGAATTAAATAATACTTATTGAAAAAAATAATTAAATAAAATCATAAAACAGAAAAGTAAAGGGAGTAAAAAGTTGATAAAATAAAATTCTCAAAATTTAATATGTTCCAAAATCAAATTATTTAAATTAATTAATTATTTATGAAGAATTGTAATATCTAAGGAAAAGTGAAGTGTTTTTGCAAGATAAAGGGAGAAATACAAAGAATGGTTGAACAATAATATATTAAAAGTATAAAACAATTTAATATATATATATAAACAACAAAATTTGCAGGAATCAATTATGAAAACATTATATACTGGTCGAGAAAATGAGACCAGTTGATTATTGAATAGTAGTATATTGTAAAATATGCATATAAAAGCGAAAAAACAAACTAACTTACCCCAAATTAATCTATTCATTTCACAATTAAAAATACTATATACAATACAATAAGCAAACATGAAAATTAATTTACTATAAAATATAGGGAAATTTAAGAACAATAAGGTAATTATGAAAAAAATAATTTTCATTTGAAAATGAAAAAACTATAAGAAACATACAGATAAGTTGTAAAGTGGATTATTTAAAATATTAATTTTCTAAAATTAATTTTCAAAGGTTTGTCTAAAGAACTTTTGAACGCCCGGTTCCATCAACGAGCGCACTAAGTCTTTATACAAATGATAGAATTATTAATAATTTTTATTAATATCGGAAGGATTAGAAGAAAACCCATAGCATAACTTTAAATTTATTAAATTAATTAATCCTACTTAAAAGCAAAAGGATCACTCACTACCTACGTAATTAGAATTTGCGGTAATTTTTAGAAATGAGAAAAGTTTTAAATTTATTTAGAAAATTTAAATATAGAAAATCTCATCATCAATAAACAACAATATTCTTAAAATTAATCGCGCAATTTCCGCACTTAAATGGGGATCCGACATTTAAAGAACCTGACATTTGGGGACCCGATATTTGGGGATTTTAAAAAAAAAAATTAGACAAATTTACGTCTGCTTTATCAAGAGTTAATTCCATTGCAAGAAAAAAACTTAATAATATTTTAATGTCGGGTCCCCAAATGTCGGGTACCTAAAAGTCGAGTCCCAAAATGTCGGGTCTCCAAGTTGCAAATCGCCAAAAGTCGGGTAGCCCCTAAAATATGTAGGCATCAAAAAATGATTCTTCCAACAATTACGAAAATTTTATCCAGGTTTTATTGTATTTTCATCAATCAAAATTTTATGTTTCGCAATTTTCTTTGTATTTTTCGGCATTTCTTTATTTCAATTTTGCCTCAAAAACTCAAAAAGGTCATGAAAAAGGTCGCAAAAACTCAAAAAACTCATAAAAATTCCAAAAAGTATAAAAAAGTTAAAAAAGTCACAAAAAATGCTTATTAGAAGCTTCAATAAATGTTTAGAACACTTTTTAAGTCATTTTAAGGCCATTTTGAGTTAGTAAAAACAGTCATTTGAATTAAATTCCCAGCCCTATTCAAAACCTTTTCTTCAAACTCCCTAAAAGTATACATTTTTGGTACATTTCATTCGAAAACTCGAAACTTTTCTCATTAAGCGCACTTACGAAAAGAAAATTTATAAACATTGTCAAATTAAGTCAAAAATTTCCATTAAAACTCAAAATTGTCAAAAAAGCATAATAGTGGAAGCAGTGCGTAAAATGAAGTTATTTTTACTACAAAACAGATAAATTTATATAAATATATGGTATATCGATTAAAAATTGTATTACAAAGTAAAAAAAACATTTTCACTTGACTTTCATTTAAATCAGAATAAATTAGAAATTTATTTTAAAAAATTGAAAAACTAAAAAACATTTAATTAAAAAATTTTATATTCAATATGTAGAAAAATTATTATAATACTGTTCAAATGTAGGCATCAAAAATTTAATTCAAATCTTTTAAAAATTTATTAATGTACATATTTATTTTTTGATATGGAGAACCAAAATTTCACAAAAAACTGCATCAAAGAGAACTAATAAAATTTTCTGTCGAGAATAATTTTAATTTTATTAAAAAATATAATAGTAAAAGAAAAGCGTTAATTATAATAAAATTGCAGTTTTATTATAAATACCCATTTTAGCTAAACAAACTTAACATGCCTAAAAATATACTTTTGAATATAAAAATAATACAAACGCCTAAGTAAATTAAAAAAAGAAAATGAAAAATTAAAACATCATCAACAGAAATAATAATTAAATGAAATTAAAAAGGATATATTATAATATTTGATTAAATAAAATCTAACCCATTAGAAAAAAAATGGTTTGATTCGTTCTCGGAAATTGACTCGAGAATGATTAAATGAACTGATATCTGCAGCCGTAACAAGAAATGAATGAATTAATTTAAACCATGATGCTTATATAATTATATTCCAGAAAACAAAATAGTTATAAATAAATTATTTTTAAACGAAATTTGTGAGGCTTAAATTTACAAATTTTGGGTTGTCATTATTCCATTTAAAGTTTATTAAAATATTGTTAATTTAACTTTAATTGAAGTGAAATAATATAAAACGATATAACAAATAGAAAACATTAATCCGAATATACAAATAAAATTTATCCATAGACAAAAGCATAACAATAAACAAGTTAATAAAAATAAATGGAAAAGTAATGCAATTATTATTTTTTAGTTTTAATTCAAAAAGGATGAAGCAATACAAAAAATTTAAAGCTCTCACAAGTAACAAAAAAAACAATTAAATAAAATTAACAGAAATTAAAAGCAAACTTACTATTACTATTATTATTATTTATTATACTAGGAAACCTTTAAAACCAAGAACATCAGCAAAAGGTAAAGCAAAATTCAAAACTTTAAATTATAAAAATTAAACATAGATGAGTTCGACAAAGAATGTGTGTTACTAGAATAAAATATATTAGAAAATTCTAAAAGAGAAAAATTAAAGGCACAAAAAAAATTTTTTATCACAGCAAAATAAAGCAATTAAAAAATTTGTCATTCAAAAAAACAATATAAAAGATAAATAAAAATGAAAAAATTGACAAAACATTTAAAAAATGACTCAAATTTTGTATATTTTTTGAAGTGTTGCCATCGTCACTCAAAGCAGATTAACAAAATGAATTATAATATAAACTAAAAAGAATTACCATTAATTAAAATAAAGATTCGAAATAAATATTTAGAATTTCAATTTGAAATAATAAAACAAACCTTAGAGAATTATTTAAAAGCAACTGGAGTGACAACAGAATTAGTTCATCTTCAGAAAATAATTCCTTTTTCTATACAACTAAAATTATTACTCAATAGCCAGAATATCTTGACTTATACGGTGTTTTTTTCTCGTGGACCAATCTCGACGAATATGTTACCAATCGACAGCTCTCGATGAGACAGATCGATCTAGGGGTTGGGGAAGTTGTTCCGACAAGTATAAACCGGTTTTTGAACCGATTCAAATCTTATAGTGCCAATTCAGTACCAAACGCAATGCAGGGAAACTGGTGCAAATAGGTCATTTTGGTAATTGCGCTAAAAAACCGCCGCACACTCACTACGGCGGCCAGTAGGTGGGGCGAGACTACGGGCTACGGAAGAAGTCCGCGCGTGATCCGCACGCGGTTGACTGATTGGCGGGGGCCCTTCGGGTCCCCGCAGTCAACTGCCTGTGGCGCTCGTCAGACTGCTTCCTCCGCCCTCCGTCTCGCCCCACTACTTGCTCCGTCTTCGCATGCTCCCTTTTGCGAAAATTTACTTCATTTTGTTTATCCATTTTTCGTCGGTACTGAAATGTTCATTAAAAAAATAAATTATTTAATTAAAAATGCCTAATTTTCTTCACTTTTAGTGTTTTGAATCGGTTCAAAAACCGGTTTATACTTTATCAACTTCCCCCACCCCTAAATCGATTTGTCTAATCGAGAGCTATCGATTGGTACCACATTCGTCGAGATTGGTCCACAAGAAAAAACACCGTATAAGTCAAGAGAACCAATAGCCATACAATCCATTCAATTGTTGTTAACTTGAGTGCAACCAAGATAATCTATAAAAATTCAATGTATAGAAGAGAGACTAACATTAAATTTTGTGAATAATTTTTTTTAATTCCAATTTAATTTAAATTTTTGAAAATTTTAAAACTATTAAAATAAACAAAAACATTAAACTAAGAGTACTTAAAGAAATGTACTCATACCAATAGCACAGAACTACATAAATGAAAATCAAATACATAGATAAATATTTATAATTTATGTTTTTGTGTTTTTAAATTAAATTAGATGCATAAACTTTCTCTTTGTAAGAATATATTTAGGCATTCGAAAATCAAATAAATTAAAAGCAACAATGATAATTAAAAGACTATTTTTCAATGACAAAGAGGCAGGGCGTATTAAAACGCATTATTTAGATAAAGAAATGGAAGGCCGCTTCGAACAACCGGCACAATGATATAATATAAAACGATTTAACAAATAGAAAACATTAATTCAAATATACAAATAAAATTTGATACAAAGAAAAAAGCATAAACAATAAAAAAGTTAATAAAAAATAAATGGAAAAGTAATGCAAATATGTATTAATTAAGAAATTTCAAAACTTTAAAAAATAAATTAAAAAATATGCTATCAGTTACATCAAATGATTAATGGCTCTGCGCAAGCGTAAACCAAATATATTAAAAATTTTCTTTTTTCAATTTGCATTTAAACTTAACTCAAAAAAGTTATTATTTTTTAGTTTTAATTCAAAAAAAGATGAAGTAATACAAAAAATTTAAAACTCTCACAAGTAACAAAAAAAACTAGGGTTCAGCCCCGAGCCCTCGGGGGGCAAAAAGTCGGGGGCCGGGGACCTCGGGGGGCGACATGTCGGGGGTCGGGTCGGGGGGGAGCTCAATTGTCGGGGGTCGGGGACCCCGATCGGGTAGTGATCAACGAAATTTTTTAACGAAAAACTCAATTTTTATTTTTAAATGCTCGTAAATCTTCATTTTTCTCACTTTAATCATCTGATTTCGTTAGCGCCAGCAAGAGTGAGTCCAATTTGGCATTTTATAACAAGGAATCCTAGGCCCCAAAAATTTTCAGAAACCGAAATCGAATTCCGAGATTCAAATTTTTGATCTCAAAATTATGACAATTTTAGCAGTGCGTTTTTCAACTAGTTTTTGGAATCTTGGGGTGGAGGGAAGTGGTCCGGCGGTGCCGATAGGCGCCGCAGGGAAATTTTTGAAAATGAGTATACTTTGTTAAGAGAATTTTGTTCAAAAATTGTCCAAAATGTTGCTAATTGTTATTATTTTTGACCCTAAAATCTTATTTTTCGGGCTTGGTGTTCATATTTGAAAAATTACCGACCGGAACCATGGTTTTGGGGGGCCGGCGGTGCCGATAGGCGCCACCGGAAAGTTTTTCGTAATTTTTAATGAATTTTACTAAGAAAATTTGTTCAAAATCTCAAAAATTTTCAATATTTCCCGCCTTCGTGGATGAATTAACTTTTAAATTTTTAAAACTCTCGGAGTCCCCAATCCCCCGAAATAGTGTCGGGGGGTCGGGGGGCAAAAAGTCGGGGGTCGGGGACCGCCGGGGGGCACATGTCGGGGGTCGGGTCGGGGGATCGGCCCAAAAAACGTCTCGGGTCGGGTCGGGGGCGGGGGGGGGGCTCGGGGTCGGGCTGAACCCTAAAAAAACAATTAAATAAAATTAACAGAAATTAAAAGCAAACTTAATATTACTATTTAATATTATTATTATTTATTATACTAGGAAGCATTTAAAAACAAGAATATCAGCAATATTGGCAAGATAAAACAAAATGTAAAGCAAAACTCAAAACTTTAAATTATAAAAATTAAAAATAGATGAGTTCGACAAAGAATGTGTGTTATTAGAATAAAATATATTAGAAAATTCTAAAAAGAAAAATTAAAGGCATAGAAATTTTTTTTATATCACAGCAAAAGAAGGATATTAAAAAATTTGTCATTCGAAAAAACAATATAAAAGATAAATAAAAATGAAAAAATTGACAAAACATTTAAATAATGACTCAAATTTTGTATATTTTTTAAATGTTGCCCTCGTCACTCAAAGCAAATTAACAAAATGAATTATAATATAAACTAAAAGGAATTGCCATTAATTAAAATAATCGAAATAAATATTTAGAATTTTAATTTGAAATAATAAAACAAACTTTAAAGAATTATTTAAAAGCAATTGGAGTGACAACAGAATATTAATTCAGCTTCAGAAAATATTCCCTTTTCTATACAACGAAAATTGTTACTCAACAATCCATTCAATTGATGTTAGTTAGTGCAACAAAATGATCAATAAACATTCAATGTATAGAAAAGAGACTAACATTAAATTTTGTGAATAATTTTTTTAATTCCAATTTAATTTAAAATTTTAAAACTATTAAAATAAACAAAAATATTAAACTAATTGTACTCATACCACAAGCACAGAAAACTAAATACATAAATGAAAATCAAATATATAGATAAATGGGCGTATTAAAACGCATTATTTAGATAAAGAATGGAAGGCCGCGTTTCGAACAACCGGCACGGATAATTTTTAAATACAATAAATATTGGATTTTTGATAAATAGGAAAATCTTTAATACTTTTAGTATATTCCAATAAGAAGATTTTCATAAACACAAGGAATGAAGATTATTCAATTGAAAATTCATCCAAATATGAATGGTTTTGATGATGTAAAGCAAGGAGGTGATTGAATTTAAATAATTATAAATTAAAACCTATTGATTTGTCTCAAAATCAGTTCGTTTTTTTGAGGAAGACATTTACCATTTTATTTAGTGAAAATTAGCAAGAAAGAGAAATAATATAATATTTATTATAAAGCTTTATTAAATATTTTAGTAAAAATATTTTAAATATTTAATCAGCCATACAAAAATAATACAAGTGAACAAAAAAACATAACAACATTAAATAAGAAAAAAATTTAAATGCTTAAAAACAGAAAAAATTTAAATTCCATACCATAATTCGTTATTTAAATTAAAAATTTTTTTAAACTATTAAAATAAACAAAAATATTAAACAAAAATTTAAGAATAAATATTAATGTGAATGTTGATAGATGTCTCCCAAATGACGATAAATAAATAATTGACTCAGAGTAATAAAATCACAATCAAACTAGCCAATATATTATTTCGATTTGTGTTTATGATTTCATAGTTTTGCGCAGAAAATATAAAATAAATAAACAATGAATGAATGAATGCAATAAAATTACAAAAAAATTTATATGATTGATATAAAAAAGTTAATAAAAATTTTAATGTAAATCTTAATTAATACTTTTACATATTACAATATTGAAGAAAAAATCATTATTGTTCGTCCCTAAATCAATTATATCTAATACTTAAAAAAGAAATAATTATTTAATTTAAGAGAGAAAAAATAATTACTCACCCAACATCGGGGAATAAGAGGGACTTCAAGGCGAAGCCGTAGTCATCGAGCGCAGAACGGCTTTCCCCATGGCTTTATTCGCATATAGACTGCATGTTTAAATACTTAAGATAATTATAATAAAATCACAAACTAAATAATCAAAAATTGAATAAATGCATTAAATAAAATGATTTTATACATTAGTTATGAAAACTAATTAAAATATAAGAATTAAAAAAAGAAAACAAAAAAATTTTTGATTTATTACATTTTTAGGTAATAAATAAGATTTATGTAGCAAGTGCTGAAACAGCTAATAATCTTTAAAAATAAAACAGAAAAGGGCAACACAAATTTGTTATATGGTTCTGTATATATTTATTTATTTATTTATCCAGCAATGTAAAAGCA
Source organism: Heterodera schachtii (assembly GCA_023374025.1). Classification (NCBI taxonomy): domain Eukaryota; kingdom Metazoa; phylum Nematoda; class Chromadorea; order Rhabditida; family Heteroderidae; genus Heterodera; species Heterodera schachtii. Next base: position 104,778 of record SIJG01000217.1, read on the forward strand.
CAAAATTTTTAATTTGCAGGAATCCAACACATAACATTAATCTTTTAACACAATATGAAATCAGAAAACTTCACATAAAATTTAAAGGAATGACGAGAAAATAATTTTTTAAATGTATATTTTTAAACAGTAAGAAAAATACCTCAAAATAGATTTATTAGAATGCAAGAATTATTTTATCTAAATTGCCTGGCCATGAGAAATTAGTAAATTTGAATAAAAGAATAATTAATTTATAAACAGAACGCAAATAGTAAGTGCATAACATTCATGTTTAAAAATAACCATTTTCTATTAAGTTTAACTTTTTTATAAACAATACAATTGATTAAAAATAAAAAAGAACAATCATTTATAAAAAGTTAAAATCCATAAAAAAATTTTATGAATTCGTAATAAAGGCAATCGATAAATTGATCTGTTTTTTAATGGTAGAAATATCTGCTTTTATCAAACCTTATCAAGTTTTGCTTTTAAATAAAATAGAAAATTTAAGTAAGATAATCAATTAAATTTTAAATGAGTGCTTCGCTTTAACTTCTTATAATGATTGAAACATATTAAGAATTTTATTAAATTAGAATTTAATTTTTTTTAAGTATCTCAACTTTTTATTGCAAATTTTTTTAGTTAAATAATTATAAATAATATTTTTTTAATATTAATTAGATTAAATGAATAAAATATGTGATAAAACAAATTTTAATTAAGCAAAAATGACCACAATGAAAATCAATGCAGAGATCAGCGATGCAGCCATAAATTTTTGTAGAACTGCGGTAATGTAATAATAAAAATGATTTGACATTTCTTAACAAATTTAAATAGAAGAACAAAAAATGCTGCTGTTCTTAGTCACGGAAAACTGAGGAGTTTTCATCATGGGATAATATGAAATTCAAAAATATTAAAAAATAAAACTAAAGATAAAATAAAACTTAATAAAAAAATTGCAACGGATAAACTTAATATTTCCAAATCATTAGTATTAAAAAAATTAAATTACCTTTTTTATTAAATTTTAAAAATTGAATTTATTTTTCAAAAATGAAAATCGGATACGAAATGAATGTGAATTGAAAAATATTAAAATGTATAAATTAGTTTCAAATGAACTTATGAATTAACGGTTATTGAATGTTACTTAAAAAGTTAGTCAAATATTTTAAATTGCTATTGTGAAAAATGAAGGATAATTTAATTCGACAATATAATGAAACAACTGACAAAATATAATGAACATATTCTCGAAAATTTTCAAACCAAATAAAAATAAATTTAAATTACTAAATAAACATGTACGTGAGTTGCGATTCTTAACCCTAGGGAGAACTATTCACAGTGGCGTGAAGCGAGCATTGATGAAGATTTTTATAAAAAGAAACCCTATAGACCCAATGAACGAATTGATTAAACTCGCATCTACCAAGATAAATTTTTAAAATGACATATGCCATGAAAAGGGGATTTTCATATTTTCAAAAAAAAATTAATAATAAAAAGAAATTAAATATCTAAAGTAAATTTTGAATTTTCAAACAAAAAACTTTGCCAGAGTACGACAATCCATTAAAATTTCATAAATTTAATAAAATATTAAAAAATGCCACTCTTTAAAATTAAATTACAAAAAAATAAAAAATTAGCAATGGAATCAAATGATCAATTAAAAAATTAATTAAATGATGGCCATTTAAAAGACAAAGAGATTAAATTTTTCAAGATTAACTTCAAATACACGGTTAAATTTAAAAATACAAATAAAACCAACTGTTTAAAAAGCTATTCTATTGTTTTCCCTTAATTAAAGAAAACAGATATTTTTTTGTACGGAAAAAAATAAATTAAACGAAGTCTTTAACGAATATTAATTAAATAAAATGAAAAATATTTAAAATAATAATTCATTTTCGTTTTACAATTTGATGGAACTATCAAGATTTAACAAATATTCGAATTTCTATTTGTGATACAAAAATTTATTTAAATATTTACTCAAATAATATAAATGCCTAAAAAATTATTTAATAAAAACTATTATTGAAACAAAATTAATCTCTAAGAAATGAAATAAGAATAATTTGCTGAATTAATTTTAATTAATAAATCTAATTTCTTTGATGAATATTTAATATACCTTGTTATAAAAACATTTGCTTCTTTCGATAATTAAATTATAGAAATTATAATTATTATAAAGCTGCTTGATATATTTATTAAAATGAGTAAACCAGAAAAGGTACATATAAACAAAATAACATACAAAAGTATGCTCGCTAAATGAAAAAAATAGAGGTTATAATAGCGAGAAAATGATACCGTAACATATTAAAACTTCCGAAAGCACAAATTGAAATATCATGGCGGCATCACAGAATGTAGATGTCAAGATGAAAGAAAAAAATAGAAAACGTTTATTAAAAATATAGAGAAAAATTGTATATTCAAAAAAATGTAATAAAGTAATGAGGACTTTTTTTGTTACTCATCTAAATCATTTTTATTTTGAAAAATATTAATTAAATAATAAAATAATTTAACTTTCTCACTCGGGCACTGCCGGCGCGGAATGGCAGAGATTCTTTAAAACGTACATAATAAAGCATTTAAATTATCGAAATCTGTTAATTTATAAATAAAGCGAAGGAAAGGCAAAACTGAAATCAAATAAAAAGTCCAATAATCGGTCTACAATGCCAGACCATTATCTGTATGCCATCAAGTAACATGGTGGTTAGCAGCTTCACGACAACTCTAAAATAATGTAAAAATTAAATGTAAAAATTAAAATATAATAATATAAGCAAATTGAGATATTAAAAAACTGCAATGTAAATAAAGAAAGACCAAGGCAATATTACACTTTATGAGATTCATTTAAAAGACAATTAATTACCAGCACGCATAATAAACAATAATTAGAATATTTTTTTTAAGTTGCATATTTCCTTTTTAGATGATTAATAATTTTATAAATCTATAATTATAATTTGTTTAAAAAAGGAAATACTATAAAAAATTAATACATTATAAGTTTTTAAATTAAATAAATATGAATGTAATTAATCATTTACCCACTTACATGTGGCTTTAATCCGTTTTAATTAATGTGACTGCAACATGCGTACCTCAAATGCATACATAATCGTTAGCATAATTTTCTTAGCTGAAATAATGAGCAATAAATAAAATAGATAAAAGATGTCATTTAGCTGGAAATACTCAAAAACGATAATCGTTTACATTAAAAAATGATAACTGCAGGTTTAATAAAAAAAAGATTTAACAAAAGCTTAGAAAAATTTAAAAAATTCTATTTAAAGAAAAAAATAACCAATTTATATACAAAACAATAGATTAGTATAAAATCAATTTTTATTCGTATAGGAACATTGACGCATTTAAAAGAGAGCTTAAGGACAAGATGTAAAAAAAATTATTTTAATACACTGTTATGCGGCTACCTGACATTTGAGGACCTGACTTTTGAGGAACAGACATTTGAGGACCCGACTTTTGAGGACATGACTTTTGAGGACCCGACTTTTGAGGACATGACTTTTGAGGCCCGACTTTTGGGGATTTTCCCGACATTTGTGGACCCGACTTTTGAGGACCCGATATTTGAAGATTTCAACGAATAAATTAAAAAAATTTCAAAACCATAGTGCAAATCCTAAAAATTTTGTTGTCTGCTTTAGCCAGAGTTATTTTGAATTTAAACAAATTATTAATTTTGAAATTAACTCTGTTTCCAGAACCAACCACGTGAAGGTAGCAGACTTTGTGTCAATACAAAGCACATCACAAAAAAACCACAAAATTAAGAGAATACAAAATGTTCACATGAAATTTTTTATTAAATGCACCTTTCCCAAGGGCAAACAGGAACATATTCATCCCAATTTTCGAAATCATTGCGCATTAAACTGTACTGCAATGATCTGAGGTGCGTAAGGATTTCATCATAATTTGGATAATAGTATCAAAGCCTTGAACTAAATTTCTTATGGCAAATTGTTGTCTCTATAAGTTTTTTCCTTTATCTAAAGCTTATCCCTTGCGTTGGATCCTATACGTATTGTCGTAGCTTATCGGCAGCAATTCGTTCGTCTCTCTTCAGAACAGTGATCACTCTATTAGTTACAAGTAGATATCGGATCGGTCGGTTTTGGTTTTTTAACCGAAACCGACCGACCGACCCTCTTGTCAGTTCTCTAGTTACAAGTATTAAACTGATTATAAAATTTCGATAATTGGGGGATGAACAATTGAGATACGTTCTTAATTCTAAATGGAACCCTTTCTGTGTGTTATTTGTACGCCCAAGGTGCTGAATAACGCTTTCATGATAATTCGAAGTTTAGATTTGGAAACAAGGGAGGACGACCAGCGTGCCCATGAACATATGTACTAAGCGATAAGACGCAATATACTTAATCTTTTTGTGTGATATGTTCCTGTTTGCCCTTGGGAAAAGTGCATTTAATAAAAAATTTTCATGTGAACATTTGGTATTCTCTTAATTTTGTGGTTTTTTGTGATGAGCCTTGTATTGACTCAAAGTTTGCTACCTCCACGTGGTTGGGTCTGAAAACAGAGTTAATTCCAAAATTCATAAGTTATTTCAGTTCAAAAAATAACTCTGGCTAAAGCAGACAACAAAATGTTTAGGATCTGCACTATGGTTTCGAAATTTTTTTTTATTTATTCGTTGAAATCCTCAAATATCGGGTCCTTAAAAGTCGGGTCCACAAAAATTTAAAATACTTGAATTAAAAATAATTATGGAATAAATTGAAAAAATATTTATAAGAAATCATTTAAAAAACAATTCCAAGTTTCCAAAAATTAATTGTCCTTAACAAACTCATGAAAAATCATGCCAAACTAAAAATTTTGAAAAAGGAAAAAACTTAAATAAAGAATTATAAGATATACTGTGAAAATTTCTATATTTCTTGAAAAATTTAGAAAAAAAATAAGCAAATAATGAAAGTTTTTCAAAATTAAATTAAATTAAAATAATATTCCTTAAATTGCGGTAGTGAAATGACTGCCATGTTGACAGCAGCAGCTTTCGCGGAATGCCGAGAAAAGGAATAAATAACAAACTAAATATATATCTGTCATTAATAAATAAACATATAAAATTATAATTTTCAAAACAAAATTAAAAAATTTTTATTTTTGATATGTGACTGGAACCAAACGACAATGTTTGTAAATTAACAACTTCGGTACGAAGCTATAGTGAATAAATCGAATCCTCGAGAGAAACCCATATTGATGGCATTGGTGGGATTCTAAGATTTGTTAAATGAAATAATGCATAAATTAAACGACACGTACTTTACGTAAAAGCTATAAATATATATTCAACAGAAAAATAAAAAAAAGTTTTAGAGTTTTTTC
>SIJG01000218.1:0-109072 GCA_023374025.1 Heterodera schachtii
ATTAATTCAATGGATGTTTGTACAATTTAATTTTGCTATCACTCTCAATAAAGTTCCTATTAAGCTTTTGTTTGTTAAGCAGAATTGTTTTTACAAAAATATCAATATTTATTTAATCATTTAAATTTCTTTTTGTTGGTTCATTAAATTTTTTTATTTCATAATATTCTATTTGATAAGTTTATTTTTGAAACCTTTTTTAATTTTGATACTAATAATTAAGGTTTGATTCAATATATTTTATCTTTCTTTATTTCTCATTTTATTAAATGAATTTCTCGTATTTTCGAAATTGCTCTTAGCATAAAAATTTATTCGTTAAAATATATTTATAACTCTTTATTATTCAATTATAATTTGCTTCTTCAAATAAATATGCCATAATATTGAGTTTTTTTCTTTACAGTAATTTTGAATTTATAACAAGAACCTTGCGAATTCTTTTTAAATTTTTCTTGGTGACACGGAAATATCCAATGTGGTTATGTCGTCTCCACTTCTTACATTTTGCAATTATAATAATTTTAATGAATATTTAAAATACTGACTTTTTGTTTTGATTATTTGTTTGTAATTTACCTTTTAGAGTATAATTACTTGACCCAACTGTCCTGTCGCTTCAACTTATTAAATTTTTATTAGTTTTATTTAAATACAATGGCAAATATTGTGCCTATTTACCGCTTTAGGAAGAATTTTTTTCCAAAAAACATTAATTTAAAAATTTTATTTACATATTTTCGTACATGTTTCTTGACTTTGTACATATTTCACTTTTTTGAAAATTTTAAATTTTCAAGAAATTCAGGCCTAACTTTATGAATTTTTTTAATATGTAAACCAAAGAAATTACATAAAATTTGCCCGATTTTACACGATTTTTAATGCTTTAAATGAACTGTATTGGACTATTTTGAGGCGAGCTATGAATTTTCAAAACTTTGCTTGAATTTTCAAGGGCCAAAAAATTGGTGATTTTCCAAAATTTATAATCACGTTTTAAAATCTCCGGGTCTCATTGTAAAGTGTATATTCGTGTTCAGCACCTTAAATTAGGCCATAAAAATGCATTTTGGCTAATTTATGAGCAAATAAATTTTTCATTAAATGCAAAACCATGGTCCCCCCTTATGATTTTGATTTTCAAAATCACAATTAATTATATAACTTTTTTATATTCAAGATAAAAACATGAGATAAAGCACATTAGATAGGGCTTAAAATTCTCTACAAAAATGGTCTAAAAAGATTTTTTGCTAAAATCAACTCCTGACGAGTTATGGTACCAAAACTGAAATTGGTGCCAAATTTCGGAAATTTTTCTATTTCCAAAAAAATTTTGAAAAATTTTTTTGAAAATTCCACCAATCGATAGAGCATGAAAAACGGTTGCTTGAAAGTGGTCTTGGTTTTTCCAGAAAAAATCTGCAAAAAATAATAAAATTCAAAAACCTCAAAAGTGACGAGGGGGCCTAGCTCGAAAATTTCTGAAAATTTCAGAATTTTAAAAAAATGACTGGATAGAGCTCAAAAGTTACACATAATCATTTCTGTGAGCACTGGATTTAAGCAAACCTGGCCGAGTTATTGGCGAAAAACGAAAATCCGGTTTTTGACTTGACAATTTTTGCGCACCTGTACCGGGAATAGGGTTATTTGTAGCGAAAATGATCAATACCAATTTTGTAGAGGACACTTGTGCGGAGTGCCCTCACAGCGGACATTTTCTGATCAGAGCAAAACCCATCGTTTCATAGGCTCTTGAAAAAACGAAAAAGCCATTTCAGCGCCGCTGGCGCTCAGTTGGCCACCGGACCGGGAATGCCCCTATTTTTCCCGGATGCGCCATCAAAAGTTACCCCTGCCTGCAAAATTTCAGCTCCCCCCGATTAGCCGTTCCGAGATTTTTGTTTAGCAATGAGTTGCCTTGTTTCTTTAGTTATATATAAACTAGCGTGTGGCACAGTGAGGAATGTTGTAGGCAGTATACTTCTGGAACTTGAATATATTTGGTAATAGGAAAATAAATAAAACATTAATTGCTCAATGTGTGTTTGTTTTAAAGCGCTATCGCGCTATGGGACGCGGCTTCGCCGCGTCGCTAGAATGAAGTAAAATACTTAAATAATGTATTCACCCACCCCTTTCTTCTCCCCCCCCCCCCCCACTACCCTCCCCTCACCCTCCTCCCGAAATCTTTTTTGAAGGGGTCCCCCCCCCCCCCCTCCCACGCCCTCCCCCACACCCCCTCCCCACACCCCCTCCCCCCCCCCCCTTCAAATTTTCTTTTTTTTGGGGGGGGGGGGGGCCCCCCCCCCCAACCCCCCCCCCTCCCCACACCCCCTCCCCCAAAATTTTTCTTTTTTTTGGGGGGGGTCCCTCCACCAACCCCCCCCCCCCCCCACACCCCCCCCCCCCAAATTTTCTTTTTTTGGGGGGGGGGGGTCCCTCCCCCAACCCCCCCCCCCCCCCTCCTCACTCCCCCCCCCCACACCCCCTCCCCCAAAATTTTTTTTTTTTAGGGGAGGGGTCCCTCTCCCAACCCCCCGCCCCCCCCCCCCCTCCCCCCCCCTCCCCCCCCCCCCCCCACCCCCCCCCCCAAATTTTCTTTTTTTTGGGGGGGGGTCCCTCCCCCAACCCCCCCCCCCCCCCCCCCCCCCTCCTCACTCCCCCTCCCCCACACCCCCTCCCCCAAAATTTTTTTTTTTTTAGGGGAGGGGTCCCTCTCCCAACCCCCCACCCCCCTAACGCCCCCCCCCCCCCCCCAACCGCTCCCACTCCCCCCTCCCACATCCCCTCCAAAATCTGATTACAGATTCGTAATCAGCAGCCTAAATAACCCCTAAAAACATGTTTTTGGAAGATTTTTGGTGAAAAAAATTTTTCACTCAAAAATTATGGGCTCACCCCTTTGCTCCCGAAGCCAAAAATCACTTTTATTTTTATAACTTTTTTCAAAAAAATGATAAAAAGGTAAAATAAAATTTTTTACATAGAGAAATAAATTGCGGATTTTATGAATATTAATGTGTTCCTTAGCGCCTTTTTTCAAATGAGTTATTAATTATTTTCTGAAAATTTAAAATTTTCGAGAAATCCAGGCCTAACTTTGTGAATTTTTAGAATATGGAAAATCAAAAAATAGCTTAAAATTCTCCCGATTTTTCTCGATTTTTAATGCTTTAAATGAGCTATATTGGACAATTTTGAGGCGAGTTATAAATTTTCAAAATTTACCATGAATTTTCAAGGGCCAAATAATTGATGATTTTTCTAAATTTTTCGTATTTATTTTATAACTTTTTTTTAAATAAAGATAATTATATGAGATAAAGCGCATTAGATAGAGCTCAAAATTCTCTACAAAAATGTTTTGGTCGATTTTTCGTTTAAAAACAATTCCTGACGAGTTATAACCCCATAATTCATGGGGACCCCTATGATTTTTCATTTAAAAATTCATTTTAATTTTATAACTTTTTTTAAACTCGTGATAAAAACATGAGATAAAGCATATTAGATAGAGCTTAAAATTCTCTACAAAAATGGTCTAAGACATTTTTTTGTTAAATTCAACTCCTGACGAGTTATGGCGCCAGAACCGAAATTTGCCCCTAATTTCGGAAATTTTTCTATTTCCAAAAAAATTTTTAAAAATTTTTCTGAAAATTACACCAATCGATAGAGCTCGAAAAACTATGTTTTGGAAGTGCCCTTCGTTTTCCTTGGAAAAATCTGCAAAAAATAATAAAATTCAAAAACTGAAAATTTACGAGGGGGCCTAGCTCGAAAAGTTCTGAAAATTTTCGAAATCTGAAAACACGGTTGGATAGAGCTCAAAAAGTTGCACATAATCTTTTGCTATGTGTACTTGATAGATGCAAACCTGGCCGAGTTATTGGCGAAAAACGAAAATCCGGTTTTTGACCCACCAAGTTTTAGCCAACCGTACCGGGAATACGGTAAGTTGTAGCGAAAAATGATAAACAGCAACTTTGTAGAGGACACTTGTGCGGAGTGCCCTCTCAGCGGACATTTTTTGATCCGAGCAAAACCCATCGTTGTACAGGCTCTTGAACAAAGCAAGAAACCGTTTCAAAGCCGTTTCAGCGCCGCTGGCGCTCAGTTGGCCCTCGGAGCGAAAAACCTATAGTTTTCCTGAATGCGCCTCAAAAAGTTGCTCAAGCAATGCCACACTCCCGAGCCCCTCCCGACGCCCCATAAAGAGATTTTGTTTTTGCAAACGAAACTCCTTGTTTCTTTAGTTATATATAAACTAGGGTAGCCAGTTGGCTTTAAGGTAGAAAAAATACTTCTGGAACCCGAGTATAATGCGGTATTGACATGAGCGCTGCGCGCAAAGGACTTCGTTGCTAGTGCATAAGCGGACATGTGGCCAGTTTATTAACCGTCATTAGCGGTTGGCCAATTTTTTGTCCAACCCCCAGGGTCCACCACGCGGAGGAGCACGGTGGAAAACTGGCAAAAACCATGGACCCCACTCGCCGGGGGGTGCGGTCCAAACTGGAATCCCAGGCGAGGAGCTAAGCTCTGAAGAAAAACCTGAAAAGACCGGGGGGTGAACTCCAAGCTGGAATCCCCGGAAATAAATATGCGGCATCTCTCCTCGCACTCTGAAACTGGCAAAAAACATCCTAAATAAAAAAGAAATGTGACAAATATATAATAAAAAATATATAAATAAAAAGTGCGGCAAAACTCTCCTCGTACTGGGTCCGGAAATGAAATTGCGATATTCACTGTAAAAAATCAAATGAAACTGACAAAGGGTAAATGTACAGGCCGGCGGAAGAGAGTAAAAAGCAAGGCCGCCATATAATACGTTCCTCAGGGCCCACATTGTGCCCACATACTATATGGATCCATGCCTCGCCGGCCTGCCCCAATCCTATTTAAAATAACAGCCAACGGTCAAACTCACCTCCATCCAACCATCCACCTTACTTGAAAAGCAAGGGGTGTGTTTGCCCGGGATTGGGAATTAAACGATTTGTTTATGGCTGTTATTTGACAAAACAAACAAACTAATAATGCTGCGAGAAAGACAGCATAAAAATATTAATCCAAACTAAGCCCGGAAGCAATAATATTCCTGATCAAGGGGTTTCCATTATCATCAAGTGGTTTATTAGGAGCAAAAATCCTTATATTATCACGACTCGTAGCCCTTGACAATGCTGTGTATAATTGTCCATGTGCAAATGGCTCTTCAGTAAAATCAATTCCTAATCGGAATGCGGTTTGACCTTGAGCCTTCACAACGGTCATAGCAAAAGCAAGGCGGACGGGGAATTGGAATCTTTCAAAGCTTACTCCGTCGGGGCGTTTGTCTTTGTATGTGTGCCGGTTTCGGGGTATACCAACAATTATTCCGTTTGCAGAGGAGCCTCCACCAATTGTCTCACATTCAATCAAATTATCAGTCAATTTTTTGACAAGAAGACGGGTGCCATTACAAAGTCCTTTTGACGTATTTAAATTTACGAGCAACACAACAATAGAACCTGTTTTAAGACGAAGTAAATGGGTGGGCATTCCCATTGGATTAAGCTGATTAAGCTGCGCTACGTCAAAGTCAGCCGAATTTACGGCAAAGGGGTTTTCATCAGTGGCTTTATCAACAGAGAAATATTCAACAAAATTGCCAAGCATGGATTGCGAAATTTGAGAATTATTTAAATCAACAATCCTATTGGTAGTGGCAAGAAGGAGGCGTTTAAGCATTTCACTACTTGGCATACTAAACCCTTGATCAAATACCCAATCAATCAATTCTTCTCGAGAGTCTACAAGCATATCTTTTGGGATTGCGACCGTGTCGCCACTTACTCCTCTTCCAACATCGTCAAGCCATTTCAGGAACTCAATTTCATTTGGGTTTACTCGCATGCTTTGGGTCAATTTGAATTTTGTAAAAAATGAGTAAAGGGGTGAGGATTGAATGCACGCGGAAACTTGTGCTGGACTTCCATATGAGTCAATTACTACTGGTAGTGATTGCTTCCAATCACCCGAAATGATCACGCATTTTCCACCAAAGGGTAAGTGCCGTTTTTGCGAACACATAAGACGACAAAGAGCATCAATATTTTCCAAAACAGTCCTCTCTAACATTGTCATTTCGTCAATTATTATTATATCACACTCTATTATTCTCCGGCCAAAGAAACTATCAAAGGGAATGGATGGCAATTTTCCAGGTTCAACATTTATCCCAAACTTAAAGGCAGAATGAACAGTGGTGCCACCAGCATAAAAACGGGTGGCCGCCATACCAGTGGAAGCGGTGGGGATAATTTTAGCGCCAATTCTTCGCAAGTGATAAAGGATATAATTAAGCAAATATGTTTTTCCGGTTCCACCGTCACCATACAAATAAAACAATCTTGAACATCGTGAGTCAATAAATGCAGTCTTTACCAAATCAAAAAATTTTTGCTGTTCAGCATTCAATTTTCCACGCTCATAGGCGCTTGTGTCAATATCATCTGCATCATCATCATTAGCGTGTTGTGGAAAGAAAAATTCATCAAGCCCGAGCTGGGGATTATTCATAATTGAAATAGTAGGGGTTGGGAGTCCATAATCTTTACACTGTTTTCCTAGTCTTACTAAAAGTTTTTCTAAAAGGACCAATGCACGGTCAATTCTCGCAGGACGTTCGGCATCGGTACAACGCAAATCACACATATGATGGAGAAATTTATCCCAAAGCAGTGCGCCGTCGATAAGACAATTCTCTGTTGCTCCAAAAATCAAAATGTTTGCCAGTAATTGGCGCATTTGTGCCGGACCGAGTGAGGCGGACCCCTCTGTCATCGTTCGGATCCAAACATCACTATCATCAATAAGACCTCTTAATCGGGCAGCCTCAAGAAATGTGGAGCAGACATGCGGGGGATTAACGATCTTTAGTTGCTGAGGGTTTCCAGGAAAATGCTTAGTTAACAAATACAAAGCAAATAATTCAGGATTTCGGGGTGACACTGGGTAAATTCTCCCAATAATTGGTTTTCTCTCACGGGTTTTAGGCCTTGGATTAGTAGAAATAACACGTTTCTTCCAAAATTTTCCGGACCTATTAAATGAGTATTGCTCTGGCATGCGTTCGAAAAGGATTTTTTTAACGTCGGGATTAGTTTCACACATTTTCCAATATGCGGTCAAGGGAGTTTCTGGCAAAATGCCCGCCTGAAGTTGCTGACCAATTGCCTCTTCTTGGCCGGATTTATAATAAACTTTTTGCTGGCCAGGCAAATGAAGTGACAATGCAATAACTGTGTGCGATAATTTGGCATACTTGTAAGACATAATCCTACTGTAGGCCTCAGGCGACGAACGATATAACATTCTTGCATAAAAAGCTGGCTCATCAATACTTATCTTCCCATTTGCTTCATTGGTCTTAACGTACGAAAAGCTTGGGCCTTTGAATGGATATTTATAGAGATATTTTAAATTTGTGCTTTGCCCATATGCGTATTCCAGGTTATGGTGGGTCTCAAAATGAACCAAGATATATGGATTATAGGACGAAATACGAGAATTATCATAAATGACTTGCGCTTTGCCTCTCTTTACAGTTAAGGTTTGCCCGCCATCTTCCGGGCTCGGGCGAAAATAGATTGCTGGACGATCATCATGAAGGACGGTAAACTTACTAAACGGCTTGGGGAATCCCTTTTTGCATTTTCCTTTCTTATTAAGACAATGGGGACCGCAGTCATGGAATTGAAACTTCGGTAATAATTCGCGTACTTTACGAATGAAATTTGCCCAATCTGATTTATCATTTTTTGCTGGTTCTTCAGGTATATGCGCCCATATTATATTATCAACATTCTCGGGGATGGCAAGCAAACTTGTGTGATAAACACGATGGGCATGTGGACCGCCGTATTTTTTTTGGAACTCACGGCATTCTTGACCAATCATTTTTCCCAAAATGTTTTTCTTATCAATTAAATAATGCAAATGACGAAGTTTATCCTCATAAATACGGCATATTAAATCGGGTCGATCTACAGTTTTCTGCCCTTTATGGAGGAAATTACGCGCAATTTCAGGCCAACGCGGATTCGTTGTGAAAGTGAGAAAGAAAGAAGCGTTGCCTGGTCTTTTAAAGCGTGACATTATTGTGGTAGCATCATAAAATTTGTGTTGAAAATAGGCTCGTGTGCCGGGCTCAGATCGGCGGAACATAACAATACTCCCTAAGTCTTCTGTGGAGTTAAGACCGGCATTACGTGAAAGCCAGCGAAGGGCATTTTCAGGAAGAGTACTACGCAAATTCAATTCGGGACGACGTAAATAATTTGCAACATTCGTATCAATTCGTGCCGCGTAATCAAGTGTAAATTTCTGACTAAGTCCACCACCGGAACTCCAAATATTGTGAATGGTCCTATCTTTTCTTAACGCCATACGGTAACGGATAAAAGACCTAATCGATAAAAACTGCCGCGGGCCACGTTTATCATCAGAATCAACCGAACTGGCAACAGACTCATTGTCATCATCAGATGAAACAGCATCTGAATCATCAGTATTCTCATCAGATTCGGCATCAATCTCCATGGCTTCGTTTTCTTTGGACTTATTTAACGAATTATAGGGAATTTTAAGATGAAATCCATCATCACCATGTGGGAACATCAAAGGGTAGCAAAGAGGATCTGTGAGTGGATGATGTGGAGGGAATTTTTTAAGTTTTCCTTCGTCGCTGGTAATCATTATCCCTTTCAAAAAGGGTGGCTGTTCACTTTCAGCCCAAACGGCAAACAATGTATTCCCCTCATCGGGTAAATTGGCTTGTCTGGGATGAAGAGAAATGTCTCGAACACTCGCCGGAGCATCTCGAGCCTCGACCAGGGTTAAACGGAAATTCAATACAGCCTCTGGGCCTTTCTCTTTTAGAGTATTCTGATATTGTTTATGGAAGTTTATTAACTCTTGGGCAAGCGGGTTATATTTTCGAATAATAAAATCAAGCTTTCTAATTGTAGTCTCATTTACTCGGTCACCACCATATCTTATATTCTGAGTTCTTTGCATGAAAGCTGTAACAGGGTCAAGAATATAGAGTTGTGAAAATGAAGGAGAAAATTTTCCGGGCAAATTCGAACCTATTTGACGGGTAAATTCACCATTTAACAAATAGCAAACGTTTCCATCAAGTGATGACTCACGGTATCCAACCGAAACGGACGCAAATGCTAACAATGAATTATATACATTTTCATTGGACAAAAATTCCTTAGCCTCTGGGTCTTGCCCTGACAAGTAGCGTTTTAATAACGGGGGATATTCTTCGTAAGGAGGCAAAACAACAGACCCATGATTACAACAATGACTTGATGAAAATTTACCATTCTTTTTTTCGGCTTCACTATTTAGTAAAAGAGCATTACAATATTCACAAATTTTATCTCCAAGATTTCCTGAATCATAATAATCGGTGGTGTGCCTTGCACGTACATCTGCGCACGGGATTCCCTGGTGTTTGGTATGACAACGCCTGGTTATTTCATTTTGAGGCATTTTTGGAACAGTATCTATGTTATCATCAGAAGACCGTTCGTTGCTAACACTTCTTTGAAGACGAAGCGATCGACGGGTAGCGGTACTCAAATTACTCGTTGAAGGTGGTCTCAAAATAACATCAGGGGTTCTATCAATATCTGGTTCTATGCAAATAAATGCTCCATCTCCATCCCTCGGGCATGTCTGCTCAATATTCGACTCCACATTATACATAGGCAATGCTTGAGGATTTTGCGGGACATTTGTCAAATTCATTCCAATATATTCTACATTATCATTATTTATCAGTTGTGCCAAATGCCACAAAATTCTGTGCCTCTCAAAGTTAATGTTTAAGTTTGGGAATTTTAGTGAAAAATGATTCAAGTAGGCTTCCGAATAAAGCAGAACAAATACGCCACAATTAATTCCGTCATGCTGGGGTGTAAATTCTGATGGACTTAAAGTCCTAATTATTATATCATCATGAGAAAGACCGGGTGTCAATTCACAAATTCCGTTTTTAATAATTTCAATCCTTCTCACATCATAGCCAGGATATTGGGGATCAAAAAGTCGATCATAATGAGGTAAGGAATCAACAAATAGACAAATCAAATTATCTCGGTCAGATCGGTCAAAAATGATTAACGCAAAATGACCATTAAAGAAAATAGTCATCAACAAAATGTCATAGTTCTCTGAATAATTAAAGCAGTTATCCATCACATTATATGGGAAAGCAATAGGGCCAACATGAAAACTTTGCAAATTCGTGTATTGTGGGTTAATTACTGTAACATTTTTGTCAACTATTTTTGATGAAAGATAACGTTGAAAACAATATACTAAATCATCACTGAACATTTCGTTAGGAATAGACCACGCCTCTTTGATGATATCTTTATTTATTGACTGAACACATACACGGTCTGGGGCTACAGGTTGCGAGCCAGGAATATCAATTGAATCAGAATTCAATAACCTCAATAATTCATTAGAAATTACAGGTTCAATATTCGATGCGTGATTTCCTTGGGCTTGATTAAAAGTTTCGATATTAGAAGTTAAATTCGCATGGGTTTGAGTAGAGGAAACAATAACAGTCTTTTTGGGTCGCCCTGGCCCTCCACTCCTTTTCTTTGGGCGACCTCTTGGTCTACTATCACATGAAGAGATACTAAAAGAATCGGAACACACTGAAGGAGAACATTCACGCGAAAAATCAGGCATCAAAATTTCATTAGTTATTTTGTTATAACGCGAATGGAACTCGACATCATTGGAACTGCACAATGCATTTATATGCCACAAAATTCTCTTTTTCTCAGAAATTATGTTAATGGGTTCAAGAATGAGTGAACGGCTATTGAAAATCCACGATTCGGCAAACAAACAGATATAATAACCACAACTATTCAAATCCGGCTGTTGAGATACTTTTTCATGAACTATATTTATCTGTTGACTTTCAATTCCAACGACAAAGAAAATTACATTTTTAATAAGCTGAGATCTTTCTGGTTCAAAGTGTTTATTGAAAGAATCCATTCGGGAAGGGTCTTGCTTCAAAGAATCAATAAAATAAATGCCTATCTCTTTGTCATAAATCGCAAGCGCCCAGTGATTTTGAAAGAATAATGGAAAAATAATTATTTCTGTCTCAATAGTTGGATCAAGATTAAAGCAGCCTCTTTTAAATGTGCGTTCTGTCCTTTTAACATGAATAGCAGGGTCGGTCAATAAGGAATCGACAACAATAGTTTGGCGTGTGGATTTTAATGCAAGAAGACAAAGATATGCAAACGTTAACTCATGATTTAGCCAGGCATCCAAATTATAAAATGACTTTTCAATGAGATTCTGTCCTGAACTCTCATCAATGACACGCAAACCCGACCATCTGGCAACCTTGGCGGACTCAGCAATCCGATCAACAAAATCAAGGGCTGATAAATCATCAAAACAAATTATATTAGTCATTCTATTCAACGTAAGAGCAGGGTCACTTTTTTCTATGAAAATGAGAGGTGCAACAACACAAGTCTTTTCGACTTTTGAACTACGGGGTGTATTTAAAATAACATTTTGAAGAGAAGCTGCCAATGGTGTCTGGCTAATCATTGGTGGTCTTCCTCTCTTTCGAGAGTTTGAATTTTGGGGTGTGCTAAAACCAACAAATTCCGAAATATTGCTAGAAGCATCACTAAGGTCCGAATGCTCTAAGGAGGGAAAAGGTCGGTCCTCGTTCCGCTTCTTACGCTTGTTCCTCGCCGTTTGCTGCTTTGAAGGCATTGTTTTATTTGCTAAAGCTGTATGAAAATTAAATATCATAAATTAATGCACCATAAATATAGTTGGAAATAACCAATCTTTGATGCATATTAAAAATTTATCAAAACGTACATGAAGTAATTTACATTACGAAAGTTAATTTCATTTCTAGTGAAGCTTCTAGACCTCTTTAAAAACTTATATGTTTGACACCCTCACTCCTCAAAATTTAAACCCTCGAAAATTAGGAATATCATTGATTAGCCGGACACCATTGAAACTCCTATCAAAAATATCGATACGAGAAAAATAAATTGAAAAACCGATGCTTAGTTGGAAATTAAACTTAAGAGAGACGAGGGGTATGAAACCCTAATAATGATAGAGCGAAAGAGCAAATCATTGCATAAATTACGACCGAATAGAAAAATGGGCCAACGGAAAGCGTCAATAGAGTCTCAGTCTTTGCCCCCACACCCCCCCCCCCCCCTCCCGATACCGCCGTCGAACATGACGAGCTGAGTACATTGATAAATGCACCAAAGAGATGAAGGAACTGATGCTGAAAGTGTTAATTTAAGTGACCAATATTTGTTCAAAAAATTGACTTTCGGTATGCAAAAACACAAAATTCATAAAAAAGCCGGCATCTTTACAGGAAAAAACAATAAAGATTTGTTAGCCATTTTGAAAATAGGATTCCATTAGTGATTTTTGGCACAAAATCCTTTAAAACAAAAAAACATAAAAAACTATTCACTATACAAAAAAAAATCAAATTTTAATATTAAAAATTTTTATTGGTGTTTTCAATTATTTCACAAAAAACGGGGAGGGGAAGCAATGAAAAAATCAATTGCAGCGGGCAACAAATCACCTGAACAGATTGAATTCAATTGGGTGAGATCGATGAGAATTGTCGGTGAAATGAGACGACGCAAATTGTCCAAATGACCACCATCGACAAAGCCCAAGTGAAAATTGGCCTATTTCACGAAGAAAAATGCCCAAATCGGCTGGCGAATCCACAAATGTAAATCAGTGCCTCTTTTGTCGAAAATTTGGTGATTTGAACTTAGAAAATCCGTGACAGAGTGACCAATGTACCTAAAAATGGAAGGAATGCTTTTATTCCCATATAAAAGTTTCTTTGGCTCTTGTGGAGCTTAGATCCAATACTGTGAATTTTGTTGAAAATGAAATTTGTTTTTATCAATGGGTTAGGGGCTCGAAATGAGTCGAAACGGAGATGATCAGCCTTCTTTTTAACCATAATAACTTTTCCAATAACAAAAAAGCTGAGTTAATCAATAACGCACACCAAAAATAAGTGAGATGCTAAAAAACCTGACACAAACAAAAAAAATCAAAAAAAATAACGAATTTTAAAATTTTTTTAATTCTCGAGCCATTTTTGGAACCGAGATGGCTTTAAAAACTTACCGTATTCAAATAAAGCAGTGCCAAATTGAGGCAGAGTTGAGGACGGTAAAAAAGTGGGAAAATGTCCGTCCAAACGTCAATGAATTCCAAGCTGAAATTGTGAAAGCAATAAAAAAAGTTATGGAATACTAAAAATAGGAATTTTTTTTTGTTAAAGTAAAGTCGATAGAGCAAAAAAAGTTCAAAAAAAAACGAAAAAAACAAATAGTTAGTGACTGTTTTTGTGAGTAAATTGTACAAAGATTTTACATTATTGTTTTGAAATGTTTTATGAAAAATTTTCTTTAAATTTTTTTTTGTTATTTAGGGGTACAATGACGGGAAAAGAGTTACAAAAAATAATGAATCAAAAGCCTAAAATTTTTTTAAAACAAACCCTAAAAACTGTCACTTTTACAATAACAAACAAAACAAAAAAAAATCAAAATTGGAAATAAAAATTTATTTTTAGTGTTTTTTAGCCAAATCTTTTTAAATTGTAGGCCTTTTTTTGGCAGAAAAACATTAAAAAACAATTCACCTCTTCGCCACCGAAATGTTTGTCCACCAAAAGTTGAAACGTGGCGAAAGAAGTGCCAATTTGAGGCCGAGTTGAGGACGGTCAAAAAACGGCAAAATGTCCATCCAACGTCATAGCAAAATTTCTGAAAAAAGTCACGAAAAAAATATAAATCAAAAAAGAAAAAAATAACTAATCAAAAGCCTAAAATTTTCTTAAAACATAAACCCTAAAACTGTCACTTTTACAATAACAAAACAAAAAAAAATCAAAATTGGAAAAAAAATTATTTTTAGTGTTTTTTAAGGCAAATCCTTTGAAATTGTAGGCCCTTTTTGGCAGAAAAACCTTAAAAACAATTCAACTCTTAACCTGACACAAACAAAAAATCAAAAAAATAACGAATTTTAAAATTTTTTTAATTCTCGAGCCATTTTTGGAACCGAGATGGCTTTAAAAACTTACCGTATTCAAATAAAGCAGTGCCAAATTGAGGCAGAGTTGAGGACGGTAAAAAAGTGGGAAAATGTCCGTCCAAACGTCAATGAATTCCAAGCTGAAATTGTGAAAGCAATAAAAAAAGTTATGGAATACTAAAAATAGGAATTTTTTTTTGTTAAAGTAAAGTCGATAGAGCAAAAAAAGTTCAAAAAAAAACGAAAAAAACAAATAGTTAGTGACTGTTTTTGTGAGTAAATTGTACAAAGATTTTACATTATTGTTTTGAAATGTTTTATGAAAAATTTTCTTTAAATTTTTTTTTGTTATTTAGGGGTACAATGACGGGAAAAGAGTTACAAAAAATAATGAATCAAAAGCCTAAAATTTTTTTAAAACAAACCCTAAAAACTGTCACTTTTACAATAACAAAACAAAACAAAAAAAAATCAAAATTGGAAATAAAAATTTATTTTTAGTGTTTTTTAGCCAAATCCTTTTAAATTGTAGGCCTTTTTTTGGCAGAAAAACCTTAAAAAACAATTCAACTCTTCGCCACCGAAATGTTTGTCCACCAAAAGTTGAAACGTGGCGAAAGAAGTGCCAATTTGAAGCCGAGTTGAGGACGGTCACAAAACGGCAAAATGTGCAGTCAAAATTTCATTACATACAAAGCTGAAAAAAGTTAAAAAAATTTACGAAAAAAGCCAAAAATGATTATGGATATTTTAAATAAATACAATTTTTGCAAAGAAAAAAACAAAAGGCATTGATGAATTTAATCGATACTTGTCTCAGAAAAAAAAGAATTTGCGGCTTCAGAGTTATAAACGTAATAGAAAAAATGTGTGATTTATGAAAAAAAGATTTAATATGAATTCAAGCACTTTAATTTAAAATTGTTGAAAAATATTTTTAATTTTTGTTGGTTTAAAAACAACAGTGACTAAAAAATGTACAACAGTGATTAGAAAAGATACAACAGCAACAGTGATTAGAAAAGTTAAAAAAGTAATTAGAAGAGGTACAAAAGTGATTAGAAAAGGTACAAAAATTGTAAAATGGTACAATAATGGTTAAAAGGGTAAAATCATGATTTTAAAATTAAAAAAATAAGGAAATGTTTTATGAAAAATTTTCTTTAATTTTTTTTTTTGTTAATTTAGGGGTACAATGACGGGAAAAGAGTTACAAAACGGGGAAAGAGGTTTAACAAAACAAAAAATATTAAATTAATAAAGACATAGAAAACAACGCAAAAATAAATAGAAAAAAAATGTACACCGCCCGGATTCGAACTTCCCCCCCCCCCTCCCTCCTCAAAATGATGTCTCAGAATCCCCAATCACACAGGGATTCTGAGGTTTTAACGATGTCAAAAGTAAAATCTGATTTCATATTCGTGATCAGCGACCTAAAATAGCACTAAAGACACGTTTTTGGAAGATTTTTGTGAAAAAAAAATTTCAACTCAAAAATCCTTTTTTTCTGAAAAATCGGATTTTCCAAAAATTTTTTAAAATAATGATGGTAAAAAATTTGATAATAAATATAAAACATCATAAAATTATAATCCAATCGGTTAGAAATCACTATCGATTTATTGGCAAACAAATATCTTTCAAAAATTAGAATCCATATTGTTGTTTATTGGTTCAATAAACTATTTGTAAACATAAATTGTTTGTAAACAAAACAACGTAAGCAAAAAATTTAATTTTTTTTCCTTTTAATGTGTATAATGGCCATTTGGGTTTGCTGCTCTCGTAATTTTTCATTTTTATTAATTTCTTTATTTTACAATTAAATAATCTTTTAAAATAATTAGCTTATAATTAAAATGAGCCGTTTTGGGCCTATAAACCAACGGGCCGATAATCCGCCGTCCTGTTTGGTTCCGATGCCGGAGTTCGTCGTACTTCAAATTGGGGGAGCTGCTGGAAGCGGCCAACAATCGCAACAAATTCCCCAAAATGTCAATTTGGGTAACAAAGAAGATGGCGAACTGTCTGATTCTGGGGAATCAGCAGCGGAAATTCAATTTGTTGCAAATATGCCCGCTCGACGAAATCCGTCGGCGCCGGTTCAGCAACGCCGCGCCCAGTATCCAGCGGCAAGAATGGGTTGGCACCGACGACCACCGCTTCCTGTCAGCTATTATGTTTTTTAGGGGGCTATAATAGGATTTAAGAATATCATCGGCTATGCTTTAATAAATTTATTTGATAATGTGCTTATTTAAGCGACGTTCTTTGGGACTTGGACACCAAAGGCAGTCATACCGCCACATTTTACCAGTAAGTAAATATTTAATGTGATATTATTAAAATAAATTCATATTTGGTTCATTTACATTTACCTAAATATTAACAGGTCACTTTTTCGCATTTTGTGACTATAGGGGAATTTACTGCAAAAAATCTAAACTTTTGCAATTAATATAAAATTAATTTTTTTAATATTTTTCTCAACTTTAAGCAACGCTAAGAGATTAAAAAACTAAGGCCAATAATTATCATCAAAAAAACAATTAATTTAGCTAAAATTGATTTAAAACCTATTTTATGTACATTCTTAGATTTTTGAACATACTCTCTTTTGTTAAATTTTAAAAAATAAACCCAGGCTTTTCATTTAAATAAATGCCATTTTAACCTTTAGCCGGTCCGTATCATGCCCGGGGGCCCTCCTCAGCCACTTTTTCCGCACATTGCTCAACCTGTTCAACGACCTGTTCCAGCAAATATTCCGTCGCCATTACCAGTAGGAATGGAATATTAAGATTTTTACATAATTTTTTTGCTGTTAATTATGGGGAGAAAGCCCTGAATGGCATTTCCTCAGTACCATTTAGGTTCAAGAAATAAATTTATCAAAAAAACACATATTTTTATTTTTTGGGAAATACATTGTAAGAAAATATACAAGAAAATGTAACAAAACCCCGATAAAAAATACCAGTTTTACCATGAACGTATTGGAATGTATTTAATTTTAACATAATTTTAAGACATTTTTGTTTTTTTTCACTTTTAGCACTCATTTGGGCTTTTTTCAACTCATATCTTAAACCATTTTTGAGAATTTTTTCACATGAAAATCCCTTCCCCAGGCATCAGTTCCACCAAATATTCCGCCACCAGTTCCATCAAGTGTTGCGCCACCAATTCCACCGAATGTTGCGCCGCCAACAGTTCACCAAAATCAACCTGCACCTGTTCCGTCGTCTGCTTCACCACACGGCCAGCTCTTTGTGCCCACTTTTCTTGTACCCAATTATCCGCCTCCCGCACTTCTTCGTCCTTCCTTTTCCGCTTCTCCGAACAATTGTCTGCCCTTTTGCCAATTTTTTATGACCGACGTGAAAACGTTTAACAACAACAACAATTACAAATAATTTAAATTTTTATATTAAAAATTTATTCAATGCCATTTTCGTGCAATTCATTTTCCTTATTTTCAATTGTTTTTTTCATATTATTACCTCATTTTCATTATCAATTGTTTATTCATTCGTCTTATCATTTTGCAATATTTGTTTGCTTCCAATTTTGTCAAAATTTTAATCATTGTTGATTTAAAACCATAAAATTCAAGTTGCCAAATTTTTAACGAAAATATCACAAAAAAAGAAGAGCGATTCAAAAATTTAATTTTTTAAAACTGTTTAAATGACGTGGAACAAAATAATTTAAAAAGTTTTTGGGTCCATATTGAATATATTCTTTATGTATATATATATAAATTTTTAAAAACGCATTTGAACAGACATTTTAAACTCTAAATGCAAAAATTAAAATTTTTGACAAAAAAATTATATTATTGCCTTGTTCGGCAATTCTTTCCTTATTTTCATATTATGTGTTTCCTTTTCATTGTTGCTATTCAATTTCTTTTATTCATTACCACTGATTTCATTCTTTAACAATGTTCCAAATTTTATTGATCAAATTTTTTTAAATAAATCAATTTTTTTATGATTTAAGGTATAAAAGTATAAAACAAATTTAAATCAATTTCTATGATTTTAAGGTATAAAAGCTGAAAACAAATTTATATGTGAAAATAATAACTAAATTTGAAAAGTACCAAAGGAAGAGAAATCAATAAAAATGATATACATTGTAGAATTTGCGAAGTTTTATTAATTATTTCTTCATCTCGCATGTCTCTTGTTTTGCAGGCTATTGAAGATTCGCCTCAGACGGTAGCTCTGTGCTAAAAAGATTTCTGTCTTATAATTTTTTATTAAAATAAACTAATTTTAATTATTAAGATTTTTTTTATTTTTTGTGTGGTTCTGTCACGGTTTTAAATCGAATTTGAAAACATAAAATAATAAAATTTATTAAAAATAATTTAATTTCATTTTAAATTATTATGTCAAAACCCCTTTAAACATTGAAAAAATAACGAAAAAAATCAATAGAAAATAATTTACACCGTCTGGATTCGAACTTTCCCCCCTCCCAAAAAAATGATGACCCATAATCCCCAATCACACAGGGATTCTGAGGTCTTAAGTATGTCAGAAGTAAGATCTGATCACGTATTCGTGATCAACGACCTAAAATAGCCCTAAAGACATGTTTTTGGAACATTTTATGTGAAAAATTTTTTTCACTCAAAAATCCTTGTCACCCCCCTTTGGTCCCGAATCCCAAAATCACTTTAATTTTTATAACAATTTTTAAAAATGTGATAAAAAGGTGAAATAAAAATTATATGATAGAGTAGAAAATTGCGGATGTTTGTAGTATTTTAATTTTACAGAATGTCTTTTCAGAAAGGGGTTATGAAACTTTTTCTGAAAAATTGAAAATTTCCAGAAATTCTGGAATAACTTTTTTTCTTTTTAAGATAGAATGACCAGATAAATTGCATAAAATTTTCCTGATTTTTGACTATTTTTATTGCTTTATTTCACTAAAATACACAAACATAAAAGTGAGCTATGATTTTTCAAACATTGACCCAAAATTTCAGAGGGCCAAAAAATGAAAAATTTTCAATTAATTTTAAAAAATTCCAAAAATTCTGTAACTGAAAATAAACATTATATTCGTGATCAGAATCATAAATAACCCCAGAAAAATATTTTTCACCCACATTTTGACCCAAAAAAAATTTTCAAAAATTTTTGAGGGGGCCTAGCTCGAAAATTTTCGAATTTTCACAGGCATATAATACACCATTCGATAGAGCTAAAAAAGCTCTACAATTTATCCCAGAAGCAAATACACACTTTATCCAACCCCTGACGAGTTATGGGCCCGGGACTCAAATGTCCCGCTGAGGCCAAAAAATTTTTCTATTTCCGGGCAAAAATCGAAAATTTTCAAAAAATTATACCAATCGATAGAGCTCGAAAAACTATGTTTTGGAAGTGGTCTCCGTTTTGCCCAGAAAATTCTTTAAAAAATCATAAAATTCAAAAACCAAAAACCTCTTAGGGGGGCCTAGCTCGAAAAATTTTGAAAATTTTCGAAATTTTAAAAACTCATCTGATAGAGCTCGGCGAGCTCTACAATATCCCCGCTGGCCTCAATACCCTAAAACAACATAAACACACGTTATTCCCCAAAAACGGAAAATGCCGAAATTGGGTGCCAAAAGTTGCCATTTTCTGCAGACCTCGCATTTGCAGATAGAACCACCAAATCAACGGCATTATGTGCCAAACAGTCCAACTTAAAATCCTACCTCCAAGCTTTTTCCGCTCCCGGTTCCCAAAAAAAAGTTACAGCCCGAAAAACGGGATTTCAAAAAATTTCGGGCCGTTTCAGCGCCGCTGGCGCTGAACCGTCCACCGGAGCGGAAAACCTATAGTTTTTCCCAGATGCGCCTCAAAAAGTTGTAAGACCCTCCACTACTTCAGGGCGCTTCCCGGCCTTCGGCCGGAGATTTTGTTTTTGAAGACGAAACCCCCTTTTTCTCTATATATATATAAACTAGCGTGTGGGCACAGTGAGGGATGGTGTGGGAATTGACGGGGCATTGGGTAGACTTTATACTCTGGAACCCTAACCTAAGGTGTAGACAGTATACTCTGGAACCATAACCTAGGTGTAGACAGTATACTCTGGAACCCTAACCTAATCGCTAATTAGCGCTTCGCGCAAAAGGACTTCGTTGCTAGTAGGTGCGCATCAACGGGGTGCATTCGGCCGCTTCGCGGCCTCAAAGGGCGCTTCGCGCCCTTTTTATGTTTTAAGGATGCAGGTAATCCCCTCCCCCTCCCCCCCCTCCCCCCCTCTCCCCCCTCCCCTCCCCTCCCCTCTCCCCCTCCCCCCCCCCCCTCCCCTCTCGCCCCCCCCTCCCCCCCTCCCCCCTCTCCCCTCCCCCCCTCCCTCTCACCCTCTCCCCTCACTTCTCCCCTCCCTCCCCCCTCCCCTTTCCCCCTCTCCCCCCCCCCCTCCTCCCCCCCTCCCCCCTCCCCACCCTCCTCTCCCCCCCTCCCGCCTCCCTTCTACCCCTCCCCTCTTCCCCCGATTCCTATTTTTCTTGCTTAAGTACTCGCTCGGCCGCTTCGCGGCCTCGTAATAGAAATTAAAATAATTTACACCGTCCGGATCCGAACCCTCCCCCCACAAAATGATGGCTCAGAATCCCCAATCACACAGGGATTCTGAGGTCTTAACGATGTCAAAAGTCAAATCTGATCATATTCGTGATCAGCGTCATAAAATACCCCTAAAGACATATTTTGGAAGATTTTGGTGAAAAAATTCACTCAAAAATCCTGGTCACACCCCTTTGCTCCGGAACCCAAAAATCACTTTTATTTTTATAACTTTTTTCAAAAAAATGATAAAAAGCTAAAATAAAATTCATTATATAGAGAAAAAAATTGCGAATTTTATGAATATTAATGCGTTCCTTCGCACCTTTTTTGAAATGAGTTATAAATTTATTTGAGAAAATTTAAAATTTTCAGAAATCCAGGCCTAACTTTGTGTATTTTTAGAATATGGAAAATTCTAAAAATCGATTAAAATTCTGCCGATTTTTCTCGATTTTTAATGCTTTAAATGAGCTGAATTGGACCATTTTGAGTTGATTTAAAAATTTCCAAAATTTAGCTTGAATTTTAAAGGGCCAAAAATTGATGATTTTTCAAAATTTTTTACCACCCTCCAAAAAATCCAAAACGCAATATAAAGTGAATATTCGTGTTCAGCACCTCAAATTACCCCTAAAAAGTATTTTTGGCTATTTTAGGAGAAAAAAATTTTTCATGAAATGCAAAACCATGTTCCCCCCCTATAGATTTACATTTAAAAATCACACTTTTTATTTTATAACTTTTTTCATATTAATGATAAAAATATGAAATAAAGCACATAAGATAGAGCTTAAAATTCTCTATAAAAATGCCCAAAGACGTCTTTTTGCTAAACTCAACTCCTGACGAGTTATAAGCCACAAACCCAAAATGGGGAGCTGAATTCCGGAAAATTTTTCTATTTCCGGAAAAATTTGAAAATTTTTCAAAAATGCCACCAATCGATAGAGCTCGAAAAACTATGTTTTGGAAGTGGTCTCCGTTTCTCTGGGAAAAATCGGCAAAAAATAATAAAATTCAAAAACGAAAAATTTTCGAGGGGGCCTAGCTCGAGAAATTTTGAAAATTTTCGAAATTTTAAAAACCCATCCGATAGAGCTCGCCGAGCTGTACAATAGATTTTTTGGCGACAAAGCGCTCAGCACAATCCCTGGCGAGTTATTCACGAAAAGCCAAAACGGGCATTTTGAGCGCCGTTCAGTCGCCAATTTCTGCAGCCTCGGCATTTGGTCTGATCAAAAAGTGATCAGTGACAAAGTTGTAGCCAACATGTCTGGGGTGTGCCCTCTCAGCGGACTTTTTCCGCTCCCGCTTCTTCCCGCAAAACTACAGGCCGAAAACCGAGCCCATTTTTCAAAGTACGCCGTTTCAGCGCCGCTGGCGCTCAACTGGCCGCCGGATCGAAAAATCCTTATTTTTCCCAGATGCGCCTCAAAAAGTTGCTTAAGTAATGCCACAATTTCAGGAGCCTCCCGGCAAACCACGGGGACTTATAATTTTTTCTACGAACTGCAAGTTTATTGTATATATATATAAACTAGCGTGTGGCACAGTGAGGGATGTTGTAGACAGTATACTCTGGAACCATAACCGAATCGTTAATTAGCGCTTCGCGCAAAAGGACTTCGTTGCTAGTAGGTGCGACGGGTTCAATCGCCGCTTCGCGGCCTCAAAGGGCGCTCCGCGCCCTTTTAGTATTTCAGGGGTTCATTCGGCCGCTTCGCGGCCCCAAAGGGCGCTTCTCGCCCTTTTTGTATTTCAGGGGTTCATTCGGCCGCTTCGCGGCCTCAAAAGGCGCTCCGCGCCCTTTTTGCATTTTGAAGATTTCATTCGGCCGCTTCGCGCCCTTTTACTATTTCAGGGGTTCATTCGGCCGCTTCGCGCCCTTTTAGTATTTCAGGGGTTCATTCGGCCGCTTAGCGGCCTCAAAAGGCGCTTCGCGCCCTTTTTGTATTTCATGCGTTCATTCGGCCGCTTCGCGGCCTCAAAGGGCGCTTCGCGCCCTTTTTGTATTTCATGGGTTCATTTGGCCGCTTCGCGGCCTCGAAGGGCGCTTCGCGCCCTTTTTGCATTTCAGGGGTTCATTCGGCCGCTTAGCGGCCTCAAAAGGCGCTTCGCGCCCTTTTTGTATTTCATGGGTTCATTTGGCCGCTTCGCGGCCTCAAAGGGCGCTTCGCGCCCTTTTTGTATTTCATGGGTTCATTTGGCCGCTTCGCGGCCTCGAAGGGCGCTTCGCGCCCTTTTTGCATTTCAGGGGTTCATTCGGCCGCTTCGCGGCCTCAAAGGGCGCTTCGCGCCCTTTTAGTATTTCAGGGGTTCATTCGGCCGCTTCGCGGCCTCAAAGGGCGCTTCGCGCCCTTTTAGTATTTCAGGGGTTCATTCGGCCGCTTCGCGGCCTCAAAGGGCGCTTCGCGCCCTTTTTATATTTCAGGGGTGCATTCGGCCGCTTCGCGGCCTCAAAGGGCGCACAGCGCCCTTTTTGTATTTCATGGGTGCATTCGGCCGCTTCGCGGCCTCAAAGTGCGCTCCGCGCCTTTTTGTATTTCCGGGGTTCATTCGGCCGCTTCGCGGCCTCAAAGGGCGCACAACGCCCTTTTTTAAATTAAATTTAACTAATTCATTTTCATTAAAACATTAAATAATATGCTGTGTTTTCATTATAATAGGCAAAAAATTAAAAAATAATAAATGTTTCAAAAAGAAGACGTTTCCAATTTTATTAATGAAAAAATTAATTTTTAATTTTCTAAACTCTTATTAATCCGTTCATTTTCTGTTTCTTATTTGCTTCTAAATAAAATACATTTATTTATTATTTATTTCAAAAAAATTCATGTAATTTAAATTTAAATAATTTAATAACAACATATGAAAAATAACCAAAAATAGATAGAAATGTTTACACTAAAAATGCAAGCACTTTTAAATTTTTCATTTTTTATTTTATAAAAAATTATTTAAATTTAAAAAAAATTAATTATATAAAATAACAAAAATAATTTTGACTTAATAATTAGCATTAAAAATAGCAGAAAATAAACCAAAAAATGATTCACACCGACCGGATTCGAACTTCACCCCCCCCCCCCAAAAAATGATGCCCCAGAATCCCAGTTTACGCAGGGATTCTGAGGCCTTAACGTTGTCATAATTAAAATCTAATTGCATATTCATGATCATCGGCTCAAATAACACCTAAAGACATGTTTTGGAATATTTTTGGTGAAAAAACTTTTCAACTCAAAAATCCTGGTCATCCCCCTATGGTCCCGAGTCCAAAAATCACTTTTATTTTTATAACTTTTTTTAAAAAAGTGATAAAAATATGAAATAAAATTTATAAAATAGAGCAAAAAATTGCAGATTTTTTCAATATTTAAGTTTGTAAAAACACCTTTTCATAACGGAGTTTTTAATTTTTTAGTGAAAAATTGAATTTTTCAACTTTTTCAAGAATAACTTTTTTCTTTTTAAAGCCATAAAACTCTAATAAAATATATAAAATTCTCCCAATTTTTCTGCATTTTTTAATCATTTAATCATTCAAATTGATCCATTTTAAAAGGAGTTATAAATTTTCAAACTTTACATTGAATTTTAAAGGCCCAAAAAATTGTAAAATTTAATTTTTTTTTTAAAGATTCCAAAGTTCATAAAACTCAAAATAAACACAATATTCGTGATCAGCGACCCAAACTACATAAGAAAATGTGCTTTTGTGATATTTAGAGCAAAAAAATGTGTCCATTAAATTTCCAAAGGGGTATGTATCCCTTTGGATTTTGGCTACAAAAGCAGTTTTATTTTTATGACTTTTTTCAAAAAAGTGATGAAAATGCCAAATAAAATTTATATAATAGAGCAAAAAATTGCGGATTTTATCAATATTTTCTTATACCTTAGCACTTTCTTTGGAATGAGTTATAATTTTTTTAGTGAAAAATTGAATTTTTCAACTTTTTATGGAATAACTTTTTTAAATTTAATAATAGAATAACCAAATAAAAATGTTAAAATGCTCCCGATTTTTCTGCATTTTTTCATCATTTAATGATTCAAATTGACCCATTTTAAAGGGAGTCATGAATTTTTAAAATTTACCTTATATTTTCAAGGGCCAAAAAATTGTAAAATTTAAAAAAAAATTCCAAAATATCTCTAACTCAAAATAAAGTCCATATTCGTGATCAGTGACCTAAACTACATAAGAAAATGTGTTTTTCAAAATTTTAGAGCAAAAAAATGTGTCCATTAAATTTCCAAAGGGGTACCCTTTGGATTTTGACTACAAAATCACTTTTATTTTTATAACTTTTTTCAAAAAAGTCATAAAAATATCAAATAAATATGTTCGTGTAGAGCAAAAAATTGCGCATTTTATCAATATTTGTTTATACCTTAGTGCCTTTTTTTGAATGAGTTATAAATTTTTTAGTGAAAAATCGAATTTTTCAACTTTTTAAAGAATAACTTTTTTAATTTTAAAAATATTTTAAAGCAATAAAAATGATAAAATTCTCCAGATTTTTCTGCATTTTTTCATCATTCAATCATTCAAATTAACCCATTTTAAAAAAAGTTATGAATTTTTGAAAATTCCCCCAAATTTTCCCTTGGACAAAAAATGAAAATTTCAAACTCAGCCAATTTCGGTCAAATAAAAAATTTAAAAAATTGATAAAAATATAGAAAAATTTTAAAAAATATTTCCAACCCCTTAGAACATCGTTACACGTCAAAAAAAATCATTCACATACCATGGGATTCGAACCCGCGCCCCCCTCCCCTGGAGCCCCCAGCACCTACCACTCGGCCACCCACTTAAGTGAAAAACGACTTTTGTGCCTTCAAAATTTTTTTATATCATTCGAAAGCTCTTAAAAAGTTGTAACCCAAAAGTGTCATGCGTTTTTCGTTTAGACAAATGTAAAAAAAGTTATAGGCAAAATGCCAAAAAATCGTCGAGGGGGCCTAGATTTTTTTTGACTGAAAATTTCGAAAAACTAAAAACACAGTTGGATGCAGCATAAAAAGTTGCACCTTTACGTTTTATATGGAAACAGGCTCGGAGCAAATCCGGCCGAGTTATTCACGAAAAACCGGAAAAAGCGGAAATGAACTCCTTGAATTTGGCGATTTTTTCAGAACGCACTTTTGTTCTGATCAAAAAATGTTTGCTGGCAAAAATGTCGGCCATAAAATTCTTCACGCCCTTTCTCGAGTGGATTTTCCATTTAGGCCTTTAAAAAAAATTTCGTAACAGTGAGACTGCAAACGGGAGCCATTTCAGCGCCGCTGGCGCTGAAATGGCCACCGGACCGGAAAACCTATAGTTTTCCTGAATGCGCCTCAAAAAGTTGTCCGCAAGGTCGAAATTGCGAAGCCCCGTCCGGCAGCTCGGAAAGTCAGATATTAGTTTTTGAAGACGAAACCCCCTTTTATTATAAGTATAATAGAAACTAGCGTGGGGAATTGACGGGATGGTGTGGGAATTGACGGGGAATTGGGGTAGACAGTATACTCTGGAACCCTAACCTAAGCTGTAAGACAGTATACTCTGGAACCATAACCTAATCGTTAATTAGCGCTTCGCGCAAAAAGGACTTCGTTGCTAGTAGGTGCGCGTCAACGGGTGCATTCGGCCGCTTCGCGGCCTCAAAGAGGCGCTCCGCGCCCTTTTTTTATTTCGGGGGTGCATTCGGCCGCTTCGCGGCCTCAAAGGGCGCTCCGCGCCCTTTTTGTATTTTGAGGGCTTCATTCGGCCGCTTCGCGGCCTCAAAGGGCGCTTCGCGCCTGAGTTCTGACGGGCGCTTCGCGCCCGTTTTAAAATTTTGTTGGGCCTTTTCGGCCGCTTCGCGACCTCATACGGGCGCTTCGCGCCCGTTTTCAAATTTGTTGAGCTCTGACGGGCGCTTCGCGCCCGTTTTTTATATTTTTTGAGCTCCGACGGGCGCTTCGCTCCCGTTTTTTCAAATTTGTTGAGTTCTGACGGGCGCTTCGCGCCCGTTTTTTAAATTTGTTTAGCTCTGACGGGCGCTTCGCGCCCGTTTTTAAATTAATAATAATCCTTTTCTTTATTAAAATAAACTTTTAAAGAAAGAATATTTAATTAATTATAACAAATAAATAAATAATTTTAATACAAATCATTTATCAAAAATTGTTTATTTAAATTTTAAATTATTTTTTATTAATTTATAAATCAAACTATATTATATTAATTAAAAACATTGAAAAAATACCCTAAATATGAAGAAAAATAATGTACACCGCCCGGATCCGAACCTGCCCCTCCCCCTTATAAGGATGCCTCAGAATCCCCAATCACACAGGGATTCTGAGGTCTTAACGATGTCAAAAGTAACATCTGATTTCAGATTAATGATCAGCACCTAAAATACCCCCTAAGACATATTTTTGGAAGATTTTTGGTGAAAAAATTTTTTCACTCAAAATCCTGGTCACCCCCCTATGGTCCCGAATCCCAAAAACCACTTTTATTTTTATAACAATTTTTAAAAATGTGATAAAATCTAAAAATAAATTTTATCTTATAGAGCAAAAAATTGCGGATTTTAGTAGTATTTAATTTTACAGAATGTCTTTTCAGAAAGGGGTGTATGAAATTTTTCTTAAAAATCGAATTTGTCCAGAAATTCTGAATAACTTTTTTCTTTTTAGAGATTTAAATTCCTAATTTATCACATAAAATTCTCCTTATTTTTCGCTATTTTAAAGCTTTAGTCACCAAAAATTGATCAACCCTGCGATTTGTGTACAAATTTTCAAAAATCAACCCAAATCCAAGGAACAAACAAATAGAAAAGTATTAAATATTTTTAAAAATTTCAGAATTTCCGAAACAAAAAAAACAAAGGTCATATTGTGCTTCCAGCACCTCAAAATACCCAGAAAAATTTTTTCACACACATTTTCAAGCCAAAAAATTTTTCCCAAAAATTTTCGAGGGGGGCCCTAGCTCGAAAATTTTTGAAATTTCCCGTCATGAAGCATCACCATTTCGATAGAGCTAAAAAAGCTCTACAATTATCCCAGAAGCAAATCCACACTAAACCAACCCTGACGAGTTATGGGCCCGGGACTCAAATGTCCCGCTCAGGCCAAAAAATTTTTCTATTTCCGGGCAAAATCGAAATTTTAGAAAAAAATACCAGTCGATAGAGCTCGAAAAACTGTTGCTTGGAAGTGGTCTTCGTTTCCCCGGAAAATTCTTTAAAAAATCCTAAAATTCGAAAACCGAAAACCTCTTAGGGGGGCCTAGCTCGAAAAATTTGAAAATTTTCGAAATTTTAAAAACTCATCTGATAGAGCTCGGCGAGCTCTACAATATCCCCGCTGGCCTCAATACTCTCAAACAACATAAACACACGATATTCCCCATAAACGGAAAAATGCCGAAATTGGGTGCCAAAGTTGCCATTTTCTGCAGACCTCGCTTTTGCTCGCAGACCCCCCAAATCAACGGCATTATGTGCCAAACAGTCCAACTTAAAATCCTACCACCAAGCTTTTTCCGCTCCCGATTCCCTGAAAAAAGTTACAGGCCGAAAATCGCGACTTGAAAAAAATTTTGGGGCCGTTTCAGCGCCGCTGGTACTGAACTGTCCACCGGAGCGGAAAACCTATAGTTTTCCTGAATGCGCCTCAAAAAGTTGCTTAAGCAATGCCACACTCCGAGCCCCTCCCGATAGCCGTTCGACTCAAATTAGTTTTTAAGACGAAAGCCAACTTTTCTCTATAGTAATATAAACTAGCGTGTGGCACAGTGAGGGATGTTGTAGACAGTATACTCTGGAACCATAACCTAATCTTTAAGGCAGTATACTCTGGAACCATAAGGGATGTTATAGACAGTATACTTTGGGGTATTTAGGAAGGAGACGCTGACATGAGCGCTTCGCGCAAAGGACTTCGTTGCTAGTAGGTGCGCATCAACGGGTGCATTCGGCCGCTTCGCGGCCTCAAAGGGCGCTTCGCGCCCTTTTTATGTTTTAAGGATGCAGGTGGGTCCCCCTCGCTCTTCCCCTCCCCTCCCCCCCCCCTCCCCCCTCCCCTCTCCTCCTCTCCCGCCCCCCTCCCCCCTCCCCTCTACCTACCCTCTCCGATCCCTATATTTTTTTTGCTTAAGGTCACTCGCTCGGCCGCTTCGCGGCCTCGTAGGGGGCCTTCGGCCCCTCCCCTCTCCTCCCCCCTCCCTCCCCCTCCCCTCTCCCCCTCTCACCCTCGCCCCTCCCCTCCCCCCCCTCCCCCTCCCCCCTCCTCTCACCCCCTTTATCCCCCTCCTCTCCCCCCTCCCTCGTTCCCTCTACCTCTCCCCTCTCCCCCCGATTCCTAATTTTCTTGATTAAGGTACTCGCTCGGCCGCTTCGCGGCCTCGTATGGGCCTTCGGCCCTCTCCCCTTCCCCTCTCCCCTCCTCCCCCCTCCGCTCTTTCCCCTCTTCCCCCCCCCCCCCCCCTCCTCTCCCCCCTCCCTCGTCCCCTCTACCTCTCCTCTCTCCCCCTCCTCTCCCCCGTCCCCTCTCCCCCTCCCCTCTCCACCCGATTCCTAATTCTTTTTGCTTAAGGTACTCACACGGCCGCTTCGCGGCCTTGTATGGGGCCTTCGGCCCTCTCCCCCCTCCCCCGTCCCCTCTACCTCTCCCCCCGATTCCTAATTTTTCTTGCTTAAGGTACTCGCTCGGCCGCTTCGCGGCCATTTTAAATTAATTTTTTTTCACTTCAATAAAATAAAAATTGTTTTAAATTATTTAACAACCTTTAAAATAACCTTAAAATAGAAATAAAAATAATGTACACCGTCCGGATCCGAACCCTCCCCCCTCCCCACAAAATTATGCCTCAGAATCCCCAATCACACAGGGATTCTAAGGTCTTAACGATGTCAAAAGTCAAATCTGATCACGTATTCGTGATCAGCGTCATAAAATACCTCTAAAGACATATTTTTGGAAGATTTTGGTGAAAAAAATTTTCCACTCAAAAATCCTGGTCATCCTCCTTTGGGTTTGAAGCCCAAAATCAGTTTTATTTTTATATCTTTTTTCAAAAAAGTGATAAAAATATGAAATAAAATTTATAAAATAGAGCAAAAAATTGCGGCTTTTTTCAATATTTAAGTTTGTGAAAACACCTTTTCATAATGGAGTTTTGAATTTTTTAATGAAAAATTGAATTTTTCAACTTTTTCAAGAATAACTTTTTTCTTTTTAAAGCCATAAAACTCTAATAAAATAAATTAAATTCTCCAGATTTTTGTGCATTTTTTAATCATTTAATCATTCAAATAGATCCATTTTAAAAGGAGTTATAAATTTTCAAAATTTACCGTGAATTTTAAAGGCCCAAAAAATTGTAAAATCAAAATGTTTTTTTAAAAGATTCCAAAGTTCACAAAACTCAAAATAAAGTTCATATTCGTGATCAGCAACCCAAACTACATAAGAAAATGTGTTTTTGAAAATTTTAGAGCAAAAAAATGTGTCCATTAAATTTCCAAAGGGGTATCCCTTTGGATTTTGGCTCCAAAATCACTTTTATTTTTATAACTTTTTTTAAAAAAATGAAGAAAATGACAAATAAAATTTATAAAATAGAGCAAAAATTTGCGGATTTTATCAATATTTTTGTATAGCTTAGCGCCTTTTTTTGAATGAGTTATAAATTTTTTAGTGAAAAATCGAATTTTTCAACTTTTTCAGAAATAACTTTTTTTATTTTAAACATATTTTAATGCAATAAAAATGATAAAATTCTCCCGATTTTTCTGCATTTTTTCATCATTCAATCATTCAAATTAACCCATTTTAAAAAAAGTTATGAATTTTTGAACATTCCCCCAAATTTCCCTTGGACAAAAAATGAAAATTTCAAACTCAGCCAATTTCGGTCAAATAAAAAATTTAAAAAATTGAAAAAAATATAGAAAAATTTTAAAAAATATTTCCAACCCCTTAGAACATCGTTACACGTCAAAAAAAATCATCCACATACCATGGGATTCGAACCTGCGCCCCCCTCCCCTGGAGCCCCAACCATCTACCACTCGGCCACCCACTTAAGTGAAAAACGACTTTTGTGCCTTCAAAATTTTTTTGATATCATTCGAAAGCTCTTAAAAAGTTGTAACCCAAAAGTGTCATGCGTTTTTCGTTTAGACAAATGTAAAAAAAGTTATAGGCAAAATGCCAAAAAATCGTCGAGGGGGCCTGGATTTTTTTTGACTGAAAATTTCAAAAAACCAAAAATACCGTTGGATGCAGCTCAAAAAGTTGCACCTTTACGTTTTATATGGAAACCGGCTCGGAGCAAATCCGGCCGAGTTATTCACGAAAAACCGAAAAAACCGGAAATGACCTCCTTGAATTTGGCGATTTTTTCAGAACGCACTTTTGTTCTGATCAAAAAATGCCCGCTGGCAAAAATGTCGGCCATAAAATTCTTCACGCCCTTTCTCGAGTGGATTTTCCATTTAGGCCTTTAAAAAAAATTTCGTAACAGTGAAACTGCAAACGGAGGCCATTTCAGCGCCGCTGGCGCTGAAATGGCCACCGGACCGGAAAACCTATAGTTTTCCTGGATGCGCCTCAAAAAGTTGTCCGCAAGGTCGAAATTGCGAAGCCCGCCCGGCGCTTCTTAAGCAGATTTTGTTTTTGAAGACGAAACCCCCTTTTATTATAAGTATAATAGAAAC
Organism: Heterodera schachtii; assembly: GCA_023374025.1. Taxonomy (NCBI): domain Eukaryota; kingdom Metazoa; phylum Nematoda; class Chromadorea; order Rhabditida; family Heteroderidae; genus Heterodera; species Heterodera schachtii. Next base: position 31,475 of record SIJG01000218.1, read on the forward strand.
TAGGGTGCCCAGTTGGCTTTAAGGTAGAAAAAAAACATCTGGAACCCGTATATAATGTGGCGCAGTAATGGATGGTGTAGACAGCATACTTCTGGAACCCGTATATAAAGAGGGATTGACCTGAGCGCTGCGCGCAAAGGACTTCGTTGCTAGTAGGTGCGCGTTAACGGGTGCATTCGGCCGCTTCGCGGCCTCAAAGGGCGCTCCGCGCCCTTTTTTATTTTGAGGGTTCATTCGGCCGCGTCGCGGCCTCAAAGGGCGCTTCGCACCCTTTTTTGTATTTCAGGGGTTCATTTGGCCGCTTCGCGCCCTTTCTGTATTTCAGGGGTTCATTCGGCCGCTTCGCGCCCTTTCTGTATTTCAGGGGTTCATTCGGCCGCTTCGCGGCAACAAAGGGCGCTCCGCGCCCTTTTTTATTTTGAGGGTGCATTCGGCCGCTTCGCGGCCTCAAAGGGCGCTTCGCGCCCTTTTTGTATTTCAGGGGTTCATTCGGCCGCTTCGCGGCCTCAAAGGGCGCTTCGCGCCCTTTTTGTATTTCAGGAGTTCATTCGGCCGCTTCGCGGCCTCAAAGGGCGCTTTGCGCCCTTTCTGTATTTCAGGGGTTCATTCGGCCGCTTCGCGCCCTTTCTGTATTTCAGGGGTTCATTCGGCCGCTTCGCGGCAACAAAGGGCGCTCCGCGCCCTTTTTATTTTGAGGGTGCATTCGGCCGCTTCGCGGCCTCAAAGGGCGCTTCGCGCCCTTTTTGTATTTCAGGAGTTCATTCGGCCGCTTCGCGGCCTCAAAGGGCGCTTCGAGCACTTTTTGTATTTCAGGAGTTCATTCGGCCGCTTCGCGGCCTCAAAGGGCGCTTTGCGCCCTTTCTGTATTTCAGGGGTTCATTCGGCCGCGTCGCGGCCTCAAAGGGCGCTTCGCACCCTTTTTTGTATTTCAGGGGTTCATTTGGCCGCTTCGCGCCCTTTCTGTATTTCAGGGGTTCATTCGGCCGCTTCGCGCCCTTTCTGTATTTCAGGGGTTCATTCGGCCGCTTCGCGGCAACAAAGGGCGCTCCGCGCCCTTTTTTATTTTGAGGGTGCATTCGGCCGCTTCGCGGCCTCAAAGGGCGCTTCGCGCCCTTTTTGTATTTCAGGGGTTCATTCGGCCGCTTCGCGGCCTCAAAGGACGCTTCGCGCCCTTTTTTGTATTTCAAAAAAACAAATATTAATAGATGTTTATCTTATTATTTGTTACATGAATTTAAAAAATGAATGGTATTTTTAATATTTTAAAAAATAAATACAATAATTTAATTCACCAAAAAATATTAAATTAAAATAAATAATTTATTAATTCTTAACAGAACAAAGAAAGTGTAAATTAATTAAAAACATTGAAAAAATAACATGAAAATAATAAGAAAATAATTTACACCGCCCGGATCCGAACCTGCCGCTCCCACCCCCTCAGAATCCCCAATCACACGGGGATTCTGAGGTCTTAACGATGTCAGAATTAAAATCTAATTACGTATACGTGATCAGCGTCCTAAAATACCCATAAGGACGTGTTATTAAAAGATTTTTGATGAAAAAATTTTTCAACGCAAAAATACTGGTCATCCCCCTTTGGTCCCGAATCCCAAAATCACTTTTATTTTTGTATCTTTTTTTTAAAAAATGACAAAAATGTAAAATAAAATTTATATAATAGAGCTAAAAATTGCGGTTTTTTGTAGTATTATAATTTTCCTTTATGAGTTTTCTGAACCGAGTTGTGAAATTTTTTCTGAAAAATCGGATTTTTCCAGAATTTCTGGAATAAGTTTTTTTCTTTTGGAGATAGAAATTCCAAATAAATTCCATAAAATTCTCCTTATTTTTCTCTATTTTTATTGCATTATTTCACTAAAATTCACCAACATAAAAGTGAGCTATGATTTTTCAAACATTGACCCAAAATTTCAGAGGGCCAAAAAATGAAAAATTTTCAATTAATTTTAAAAAATTCAAAAATTTCTGGAACGTAAAATAAACATCATATTCGTGCTTAGCACAATTTTTTACACAAGAAAAATATTTTTCACCCACATTTTTACCCAAAAAAAAATTTTCTAAAATTTTCGAGGGTGCCTAGCTCGAAAATTTTCGAATTTTCACAGGCATATAATATACCATTCGATAGCATTTTAAAAGCTCTTCAATTTATCCCAGAAGCAAATACACACTAAAACCAACCTCTGACGAGTTATGGGCCCGGGACTCAAATGTCCCGCTGAGGGCAAAAAATTTTTCTATTTCCGGGCAAAAATCGAAAATTTTAAAAAAATACCACCAATCGATAGAGCTCGAAAAACTATGTTTTGGAAGTGGTCTCCGTTTTACCCAGAAAATTCTTTAAAAAATCAGAAAATTCAAAAACCGAAAACCCCTTAGGGGGGCCTAGCTCGAAAAATTTTGAAAATTTTCGAAATTTTAAAAACTCATCTGATAGAGCTCGGCGAGCTCTACAATATCCCCGCTGGCCTCAATACTCTCAAAACAACATAAACACACGATATTCCCCATAAACGGAAAGTGCCGAAATTGGGTGCCAAAAGTTGCCATTTTCTACAGACCTCGCTTTTGATCGCAGACCCCCCAAATCAACGGCATTATGTGCCAAACAGTCCAACTTAAAATCCTACCTCCAAGCTTTTTCCGCTCCCGATTCCCTGAAAAAAGATACAGGCCGAAAAGCGCGACAAAAAAAAATTTCACGCCGTTTCAGCGCCGCTGGTACTGAACCGTCCACCGGACCGGAAAACCTATAGTTTTCCCAGATGCGCCGTCAAAAGTTGGTTAAGTAATGTCACAATTATAGCCACCCCCCGGCAAACCGTAAGGAGATTTTGTTTTTGAAGACGAGTTGCAACTTTTCTCTATAGTAATATAAACTAGCGTGGGGAATTGACGGGGGGCGTTGTAGACGGTACACTCTGGAACCATAACCTAAGGTGTAGAACAGTATACTCTGGAACCATAACCTAATCGCTAATTAGCGCTTCGCGTGAATTTTAAACAATTGTGCTTACTTGAGCGCTTCGCGCAAAGGACTTCGTTGCTAGTAGGTGCGCGTTAACGGGTGCATTCGGCCGCTTCGCGGCCTCAAAGGGCGCTTCGCGCCTGAGTTCTGACGGGCGCTTCGCGCCCGTTTTTTAAATTTGTTTAGCTCTGACGGGCGCTTCGCGCCCGTTTTTAAATTTTGTTGAGCTCTGACGGGCGCTTCGCGCCCGTTTTAAAATTTTGTTGGGCCTTTTCGGCCGCTTCGCGACCTCATACGGGCCTTCGCGCCCGTTTTTTAAATTTGTTGAGCTCCGACGGGCGCTTCGCGCCCGTTTTTAAATTTTGTTGAGCTCTGACGGGCGCTTCGCGCCCGTTTTAAAATTTTGTTGGTCCTTTTCGGCTGCTTCGCGACCTCATACGGGCGCTTCGCGCCCGTTTTTTAAATTTGTTGAGCTCTGACGGGCGCTTCGCGCCCGTTTTTTATATTTGTTGAGCTCTGACGGGCGCTTCGCGCCCGTTTTAAAATTTTGTTGGTCCTTTTCGGCTGCTTCGCGACCTCATACGGGCGCTTCGCGCCCGTTTTTTAAATTTGTTGAGCTCTGACGGGCGCTTCGCGCCCGTTTTTTATATTTGTTGAGCTCTGACGGGCGCTTCGCGCCCGTTTTAAAATTTTGTTGGGCTTTTTCGGCCGCTTCGCGACCTCATACGGGCGCTTCGCGCCCGTTTTTTAATTTTGTTGAGAACATTCGGCCGCTTCGCGGCCTCAGACGGGCGCAAAGCGCCCGTCTCTAATTTTTGTGTGGAGCATTCGGCCGCTTTGCGGCTTCAAACGGGCGCTTCGCGCCCGTTTCTGAAATTTTGTTTGGCTTGGACGGGCGCTTCGCGCCCGTTTTCAAATTTTGTTGGACTCGGGCGGGCGCTTTGCGAATTCCTTATTAATTAATTGAAAAAAGAATAAATTAATTAATAAAATCAAAAAAAATAAGGTTATAAATTATAGATGAATGATATTTTAAATAATTAAAAAAAAAATTTAATTTAAAATAAATAACTTATTAATCATTAATTGAACAAAACCAAATTTAAATTAATTATCTGCATTAAAAATAAAGAAATCTGAGGTCTTAAGTATGTCAGAAGTAAGATCTGATCACGTATTCGTGATCAGCGTCCTAAAATAGCTTTAAAGAAATGTTTTCGGAGGATTTTTGGTGAAAGAATTTTTCAACTCAAAAATCCTGGTCATCCACCTTTGTTCCCGAATCCCAAAATCACTTTTATTTTTATAACAATTTTTAAAAATGATATAAAAATCTAAAATAAATTTTATCTTATAGAGCAAAAAATTGCGGATTTTTCTGGTATTTTACTTTTCCCGAATGACTTTTCAGAAAGGGGTTATGAAATTTTTTCTGAAAAGTCGATTTTTTCCAGAAATTCTGGAATAATTTTTTTATTTTTAGAGATAGAAATTCCTAATAAATCCCATAAAATTCTCCTTATTTTTCTCTATTTTTATTGCTTTAGTTCACTAAAATTGATCAACCCTGCGATTTGTTACAAATTTTCAAAATTTAACCCAAAATCCTGTAAGCCAAAAATTTTCCAAAAAATAAAGAATTTTTAAAAAATTCCAAAAATTCTGGAACTGAAAATAAACATTATATTCGTGATCAGAATCATAAATAACCCAAGAAAAAAAATTTCAACCCACATTTTGACCCAAAAAAAATTTTCAAAAATTTTCGAGGGGGCCTAGCTCGAAAATTTTCGAATTTTCACAGGCATATAATACACCATTCGATAGAGCTAAAAAAGCTCTACAATTTATCCCAGAAGCAAATCCACACTAAAACCAACCCTGGGCGAGTTATGGGCCCGGGACTGAAATGTCCCGCTGAGGCCAAAAAAATTTTCTATTTCCGGGCAAAAATCGAAAATTTTCAAAAATTACACCAATCGATAGAGCTCGAAAAACTATGTTTTGGAAGTGGTCTCCGTTTTGCCCAGAAAATTCTTTAAAAAATCATAAAATTCAAAAACCAAAAACCCCTTAGGGGGGCCTAGCTCGAAAAATTTTGAAAATTTTCGAAATTTTAAAAACTCATCTGATAGAGCTCGGCGAGCTCTACAATATCCCCGCTGGCCTCAATACCCTCAAAACAACATAAACACACGTTATTCCCCAAAAACGGAAAATGCCGAAATTGGGTGCCAAAAGTTGCCATTTTCTGCAGACTTGGCATTTGCAGATAGAACCACCAAATCAACGGCATTATGTGCCAAACAGTCCAACTTAAAATCCTACCTCCAAGCTTTTTCCGCTCCCGGTTCCCAAAAAAAAGTTACAGGCCGAAAATCGCGACTTTGAAAAATTTCGGGCCGTTTCAGCGCCGCTGGCGCTGAACTGTCCACCGGAGCGGAAAATCTATATTTTTCCCAGATGCGCCTCAAAAAGTTGTAAGACCCTTCCACTACTTTCAGGGCGCTCCCGGCCTTCGGCCGGGAGATTTTGTTTTTGAAGACGAACAGCAACTTTTCTCTATATAATATAAACTAGCGTGTGGCACAGTGAGGGATGTTGTAGGCAGTATACTCTGGAACCATAACCTAATCGTTAAGGCAGTATACTCTGGAACCATAAGGGATGTTATAGACAGTATACTTTGGGGTATTTAGGAAGGAGACGCTGACATGAGCGCTTTGCGCAAAGGACTTCGTTGCTAGTAGGTGCGCATCAACGGGTGCATTCGGCCGCTTCGCGGCCTCAAAGGGCGCTTCGCGCCCTTTTTATGTTTTAAGGATGCAGGGTGGGTCCCCCTCGCTCTTCCCCTCCCCCCCCCCCCCTCCCCCCTCCCCTCTCCTCCTCTCCCGCCCCCTCCCCCCTCCCCTCTACCTACCCTCTCCGATCCCTATTTTTTTTTGCTTAAGGTACTCGCTCGGCCGCTTCGCGGCCTCGTAGGGGGCCTTCGGCCCCTCCCCCTCTCCTCCCCCCTCCCTCCCCCCTCCCCTCTCCCCCTCACCCTCGCCCCTCCCCTCTCCCCCCCCCCCCCCCCCCCCTCCCCCCTCCCCTCACCCCCTCTCCCCCCCTCCTCTCCCCCCTCCCTCGTCCCCTCTACCTCTCCCCTCTCCCCCCGATTCCTAATTTTTCTTGATTAAGGTACTCGCTCGGCCGCTTCGCGGCCTCGTATGGGGCCTTCGGCCCTCTCCCCCTCCCCTCTCCCCTCCTCCCCCCTCCGCTCTCCCCCTCTTCCCCTCCCCCCCCCTCCCCCCTTCCCTCTCCCCCTCACCCCCTCCCCTCACCCCCTCCCCCCCCTCCTCTCCCCCCTCCCTCGTCCCCTCTACCTCTCCCCTCTCCCCCTCTCCTCTCCCCCCTCCCCTCTCCCCTCCCCTCTCCACCCGATTCCTAATTCTTTTTGCTTAAGGTACTCGCACGGCCGCTTCGCGGCCTCGTATGGGGCCTTCGGCCCTCTCCCCCCTCCCCCGTCCCCTCTACCTCTCCCCCCGATTCCTAATTTTTCTTGCTTAAGGTACTCGCTCGGCCGCTTCGCGGCCATTTTAAATTAATTTTTTTCACTTCAATAAAATAAAAATTGTTTTAAATTGTTTAACAACCTTTAAAATAACCTTAAAATAGAAATAAAAATAATGTACACCGTCCGGATCCGAACCCTCCCCCCTCCCCACAAAATTATGCCTCAGAATCCCCAATCACACAGGGATTCTAAGGTCTTAACGATGTCAAAAGTCAAATCTGATCACGTATTCGTGATCAGCGTCATAAAATACCTCTAAAGACATATTTTTGGAAGATTTTGGTGAAAAAAATTTTCCACTCAAAAATCCTGGTCATCCTCCTTTGGTTTTGAAGCCCAAAATCAGTTTTATTTTTATATCTTTTTTCAAAAAAGTGATAAAAATATGAAATAAAATTTATAAAATAGAGCAAAAAATTGCGGATTTTTTCAATATTTAAGTTTGTGAAAACACCTTTTCATAATGGAGTTTTGAATTTTTTAATGAAAAATTGAATTTTTCAACTTTTTCAAGAATAACTTTTTTCTTTTTAAAGCCATAAAACTCTAATAAAATAAATTAAATTCTCCAGATTTTTGTGCATTTTTTAATCATTTAATCATTCAAATAGATCCATTTTAAAAGGAGTTATAAATTTTCAAAATTTACCGTGAATTTTAAAGGCCCAAAAAATTGTAAAATCAAAATTTTTTTTAAAAGATTCCAAAGTTCACAAAACTCAAAATAAAGTTCATATTCGTGATCAGCAACCCAAACTACATAAGAAAATGTGTTTTTGAAAATTTTAGAGCAAAAAAATGTGTCCATTAAATTTCCAAAGGGGTATCCCTTTGGATTTTGGCTCCAAAATCACTTTTATTTTTATAACTTTTTTTAAAAAAATGAAGAAAATGCCAAATAAAATTTATAAAATAGAGCAAAAAATTGAGCATTTTATCAATATTTTTGTATAGCTTAGCGCCTTTTTTTGAATGAGTTATAAATTTTTTAGTGAAAAATCGAATTTTTCAACTTTTTCAGAAATAACTTTTTTTATTTTAAACATATTTTAATGCAATAAAAATGATAAAATTCTCCAGATTTTTCTGCATTTTTTCATCATTCAATCATTCAAATTAACCCATTTTAAAAAAAGTTATGAATTTTTGAAAATTCCCCCAAATTTCCCTTGGACAAAAAATGAAAATTTCAAACTCAGCCAATTTCGGTCAAATAAAAAATTTAAAAAATTGAAAAAAATATAGAAAAATTTTAAAAAATATTTCCAACCCCTTAGAACATCGTTACACGTCAAAAAAAATCATCCACACACCATGGGATTCGAACCTGCGCCCCCCTCCCCTGGAGCCCCAACCATCTACCACTCGGCCACCCACTTAAGTGAAAAACGACTTTTGTGCCTTCAAAATTTTTTTGATATCATTCGAAAGCTCTTAAAAAGTTGTAACCCAAAAGTGTCATGCGTTTTTTGTTTAGACAAATGTAAAAAAAGTTATAGGCAAAATGCCAAAAAATCGTCGAGGGGGCCTGGATTTTTTTTGACTGAAAATTTCAAAAAACCAAAAATACCGTTGGATGCAGCTCAAAAAGTTGCACCTTTACGTTTTATATGGAAACCGGCTCGGAGCAAATCCGGCCGAGTTATTAACGAAAAACCGAAAAAACCGGAAATGACCTCCTTGAATTTGGCGATTTTTTCAGAACGCACTTTTGTTCTGATCAAAAAATGTCTGCTGGCAAAAATGTCGGCCATAAAATTCTTCACGCCCTTTCTCGAGTGGATTTTCCATTTAGGCCTTTAAAAAAAATTTCGTAACAGTGAAACTGCAAACCGAGGCCATTTCAGCGCCGCTGGCGCTGAAATGGCCACCGGACCGGAAAACCTATAGTTTTCCTGAATGCGCCTCAAAAAGTTGTCCGCAAGGTCGAAATTGCGAAGCCCGCCCGGCGCTTGTTAAGCAGATTTTGTTTTTGAAGACGAAACCCCCTTTTATTATAAGTATAATAGAAACTAGGGTGCACAGTTGGCTTTAAGGTAGAAAAAATACTTCTGGAACCCGAGTATAATGCGGTATTGACTTGCTTTTTGTCTTGACTTGAGCGCTTCGCGCAAAGGACTTCGTTGCTAGTGCATGCGCAATTTTTAAGTGAATTAATGTGTGTAATAATGCCTAAACGTGTGCTTTCGGCCGCTTCGCGGCCTCAGGACGGGCATGTGCGCCCGTTTTTATACATTGTTGGTGCTTCGCGCCCCTTTTTAAATTTTGTTGGACTCGGGCGGGCGCTTCGCGCCCGTTTCTAAATTAGTAGCCGGGATTCGGCCGCTTCGCGGCCTCAGACGGGCGCTTCGCGCCCGTCTCTAATTTTTGTGGGGGGCATTCGGCCGCTTCGCGGCCTCAGACGGGCGCTTCGCGTTGTTGGACTCGGGCGGGCGCTTCGCGGCCTCAAAAGGTACTCCGCGCCCTTTTAGTATTTCAGGGTTTCATTCGGCCGCTTCGCGGCCTCATACGGGCGCTTCGCGCCCGTTTTTAAATTTTGTTGGGCATTTTCGGCCGCTTCGCGGCCTCAGACGGGCGCTTCGCGCCCGTTTTTCAAATTTTGAATGGTGATTAGAAAATGTACAATATTGATTAGAAGAGGTACAACGGCAATTAGAATAGGTACCAAAGTGATTAGAAGAGGTACAATGGTGATTAGAAGAGGTCAATCAATTTAAAAAATATATGAAGTTCTTGGATTAAACAAAAATTAATTTAAAAAAATATTTCACAAAAAAAAATTAATTTAAATTAAAAAAATTAATTTTTTTAAAAACAAACACTCTCTTAAATGAATTAGAAGATTAAAATAACCCAAAAATGCATAGCAAGAATAATTTACACCGCCCGGATTCGAACTCTCCCCCTCCCAAAAAAATGATGACCCAGAATCCCCAATCACACAGGGATTCTGAGGTCTTAAGTATGTCAGAAGTAAGATCTGATCACGTATTCGTGATCAGCGTCCTAAAATAGCTTTAAAGAAATGTTTTTGGAGGATTTTTGGTGAAAGAATTTTTCACTTAAAAATCCTGTCACCCCCCTTTGGTCCCGAATCCCAAAATCACTTTTATTTTTATAACAATTTTTAAAAATGTGATAAAAATCTAAAATAAATTTTATCTTATAGAGCAAAAAATTGCGGATTTTTGTAGTATTTTAATTTTCCAGAATGACTTTTCAGAACTGAGTTATAAAAATTTTTCTGAAAAATCGAATTTTTCCAGAAATTCTGGAATTACGTTTTTCTGTTTAGAGATAGAAATTCCCAATAAATCCCATAAAATTCTCCTTATTTTTCTCTATTTTTAAAGCTTTATTTCACTAAAATTGATCCACACTTCGATTTGTTATGATTTTTCAAAAATTTGCTCAAAATCTCGAGGGCCAAAAAATTGAAAAATATTAAATATTTTTAAAAATTTCTAAAATTTCCGAAACAAAAAACAAAGGTCATATTCGTGCTCAGCACCTCAATATACCCCAGAAAAAATTTTTCACCCCCCATTTCAAGCTAAAAAAAATTTCCGAAAATTTCTAGGGGGCCTAGCTCGAAAAATTTCGAAAATTTCCGAACATATAATACACCATTCGATAGCATTTTAAATTCTCTACAATTCATCCCAGAAGCAAATCCACACTAAAACCGACCCCTGACGAGTTATGGGCCCGGGACTCAAATGTCCCGCTTAGGCCAAAAAATTTTTCTATTTCCGGGAAAAAATCGAAAAGTTTTCGAAAAAAATACCATTCGATAGAGCTCGAAAAACTATGTTTTGGAAGTGGTCTCCGTTTTGCCCAGAAAATTCTTTAAAAAATCATAAAATTCAAAAACCAAAAACCCCTTAGGGGGGCCTAGCTCGAAAAATTTTGAAAATTTTCGAAATTTTAAAAACTCATCTGATAGAGCTCGGCGAGCTCTACAATATCCCCGCTGGCCTCAATACCCTCAAAACAACATAAACACACGTTATTCCCCAAAAACGGAAAATGCCGAAATTGGGTGCCAAAAGTTGCCATTTTCTGCAGACTTGGCATTTGCAGATAGAACCACCAAATCAACGGCATTATGTGCCAAACAGTCCAACTTAAAATCCTACCTCCAAGCTTTTTCCGCTCCCGGTTCCCAAAAAAAAGTTACAGGCCGAAAATCCCGACTTTGAAAAATTTCGGGCCGTTTCAGCGCCGCTGGCGCTGAACTGTCCACCGGAGCGGAAAACCTATATTTTTCCCAGATGCGCCTCAAAAAGTTGTAAGACCCTTCCACTACTTTCAAGGCGCTCCCGGCCTTCGGCCGGGAGATTTTGTTTTTGAAGACGAACTGCAACATTATTCTATATATATATAAACTAGCGTGGGGAATTGACGGGGGCGGTGTAGGCAGTATATTGTAAGCAGTACACTCTGGAACCATAACCTAATCGTTAAGGCAGTATACTCTGGAACCATAACCTAATCGTTAAGGCAGTATACTTTGGAACCATAACCTAATCGTTAATTGGCGCTTCGCGCAAAAGGACTTCGTTGCTAGTAGGTGCGCGTCTACGGGTGCATTCGGCCGCTTCGCGGCCTCAAAGGGCGCTTTGCGCCTTTTTGTATTTCAGGGGTTCATTCGGCCGCTTCGCGGCCTCAAAGGGCGCCCTTTTTTATTTCAGGGGTGCATTCGGCCGCTTCGCGGCCTCAAAGGGCGCTTTGCACCCTCAAAAAGGACGTTTCCAATTTTATTAATGAAAAAATTAATTTTTAATTTTGTAAACTCTTATTAATCCGTTCATTTTCTGTTTCTATTTGCTTCTAAATAAAATACATTTATTTATTATTTATTTCAAAAAAATTCATGTAATTTAAATTTAATAAATTAATAACAACATATGAAAAATAACCCAAAAATAAATAGTAATATTTACACTAAAAATGCAAGCACTTTTAAATTTTTCATTTTTTATTTTATAAAAAATTGTTTAAATGTTTTAAAAAATTTAATTATATAAAACAACAAAAATAATTCTTACTTAATAATAGCATAAAAAATAGCAGAAAATAAATCAAAAAATGATTTGCACCGACCGGATTCGAACTTCACCCCCCCCCCCCCCAAAAAATGCCTCAGAATCCCAGTTTACGCAGGGATTCTGAGGCCTTAACGGTGTCATAATTAAAATCTGATTGCATATTCGTGATCAGCTGCTCAAATAAACCCTAAAGGCATGTTTTAGTAACATTTTTGATGAAAAAATTTTTCAACTCAAAAATCTTGGTCATCCCCCTATGGTCTCGAGTCCAAAAATCACTTTTATTTTTATAACTTTTTTCATAAAAGTGATAAAAATATGAAATAAAATTTATAAAATAGAGCAAAAAATTGCGGATTTTTTCAATATTTAAGTTTGTGAAAACACCTTTTCATAACGGAGTTGTGAATTTTTTAGTGAAAAATTGAATTTTTCAACTTTTTCAAGAATAACTTTTTTCTTTTTAAAGCCATAAAACTCTAATAAAATAAATAAAATTCTCCCGATTTTTCTGCATTTTTTAATCTTTTAATCATTCCAATTGACTCATTTTAAAGTGAGTTGTGAATTTTCAAAATTTAGCTTGAATTTTCAAGAGCCAAAAATTGAAAAATTAAAAAATTTTTAAAAAATTCCAAACTTACTGAAACTCAAAATAAAGACATATTCGTGTTCAGCGACCCAAACTACATAAAAAAATGTGTTTTTGAAAATTTTAGAGCAAAAAAATGTGTCCATGAAATTTTCAAAGGGGTATCCCTTTGGATTTTGGCTCCAAAAGCAGTTTTAATTTTATAACTTTTTTTAAAAAAGTGATGAAAATGCCAAATAAAATTTATAAAATAGAGCAAAAAATTGCGGCATTTTATCATATTTTCTTATACCTTAGCGCCTTTTTTTGAATGAGTTATTAATTTTTTAGTGAAAAATCGAATTTTTCAACTTTTTATGGAATAACTTTTTTCTTTTTAACTATAGAAAAATGCAATAAAACTGATAAAATTCTCCCGATTTTTCTGCATTTTTACATCATTTAATCATCCCGAAAAACATGTTTTAAACCGAGTTATGATTTTTTGAAAATCCCCCCAAATTTTCCCTTGGGCAAAAAATGAAAATTCAAACCAAGCCAATTTCGGTCAAATAAAAAATTTAAAAAATTAGAAAAAAATATAGAAAAATTTTAGAAAATATTTCCAACCCCTTAGAACATCGTTACACGTCATAAAAAATCATCCACACACCATGGGATTCGAACCCGGGCCCCCCTCCCTGGGGCCCCCACCACACACCACTGGACCAACCGGTCCTGCTGGGAAAAATTTTTTTTTGAGTTTTCAAAAAAATTTTTATATCATTCGAAAGCTCTTGAAAAGTTGCAACCCAAAAGTGCTCTTTATTTTCTGTGCACCAAATGTAAAAAAAGTTATAGCCAAAAAAGTGAAAAAACGCCGAGGGGGCCTAGCTCGAAAATTTCTGAAAATTTCAAAAATCCAAAAACCCGGTTGGATGCGTCTCAAAAAGTTACACTTTTACATTTTTGAGACTCCGCGTTTCAGGTGGAAAGCGGCTCCGAGCAATCCTGGCCGAGTTATTCATGAAAAACCTAAAATCCGGTTTTTGTGGTACCAATTTTTGCTCACTTTTCCAGAACCGGACACAACCGGTAGAGAAAAACGGTTGCTGGCAAAGTTGTAGCCCATAGTCCAACTTAGTGCCTTTACGAGGCCGATTTTTCATTTAGGCCTTTAAAAAAAATTTCGTAACAGTGAGACTGCAAACGGGGGCCATTTCAGCGCCGCTGGCGCTCACCTGGCCACCGGACCGGAAAACCCGTATTTTTCCTGAATCCGCCTCAAAAAGTTGTCCGCAAGGTCGAAATTGCGAAGCCCGCCCGGCGCTTGTTAAGCAGATTTTGTTTTTGAAGACGAAACCCCCTTTTATTATAAGTATAATAGAAACTAGCGGGTGCGTGAACCGTCGGATCTGCTGCTTTAAAGCGCTTCGCGCTTTGGGAGCTTCGCTACCTAGGCTGTTCACGGGGGAAGAGGTACAACCAAGGGTGGGAGAGGTACAACTGTGATTAGAAGAGATACAACCACGGTTTTTTCAGGGATTTTTAGACCGCTTCGCGGCCTCGGACGGGCGCTTCGCGCCCGTTTTTAAAATTTTGTTGAGCTCTGACGGGCGCTTCTCGCCCGTTTTTAAAATTTTGTTGAGCTCTGACGGGCGCTTCTCGCCCGTTTTTAAAATTTTGTTGGGCCTTTTCGGCCGCTTCGCGGCCTCATACGGGCGCTTCGCGCCCGTTTTCCAAATTTTTTTGCTCTGACGGGCGCTTCACGCCCGTTTTTAAATTTTGTCCACGGGCGCTTCGCGCCCGTCTCTTTTTTGGGTCGGGACAGATTGGGTCGGGAATATATTGTCTCGAGAATGCCACGGGCGCTTCTCGCCCGTCTCTTATTTGGGTCGGTATAGATTGGGTTGGGATAGAATGGGTCGGGATATATTGTATAGAGAGTGACCACGTTGGGTCGGGATAGATTGGGTTGGGAATTTATTGTCTAGAGATTGACCACGGGCGCTTCGCACCCGTCTCTTATTTGGGTCGGGATAGATTGGGTTGGGAATTTATTGTCTAGAGAATGACCACGGGCGCTTCGCACCCGTCTCTTATTTGGGTCGGGATGGATTGGGTCGGGATAGATTGGGTCGGGAATGGCCACGGGCGCTTCGCGCCCGTCTCTTATTTGGGTCGGGATGGATTGGGTCGGGATAGATTGGGTCGGGAATGGCCACGGGCGCTTCGCGCCCGTCTTCTATTTGGGTCGGGAATATATTAATTGGGAATGACCGAATGACCACGGGCGCTTCGCGCCCGTCTTCTATTTGGGTCAGGATAGATTGGGTCGGGAATGGCCTAGGGCGCTCTCGCTCGTCTCTTATTTGGGTCGGGACAGGTTGGGTCGGGAATATATTGGGTCGGAAACCTCTATTGGGTCGGACCCGGCTGTTCAGAATCCCAGCTACGCAGGGATTCTGAGGCAGTAACGATGTCCAAAGTGAAACCTGATTCCAGATTCGTGATCAGCACCCTAAAACACCCCTAAAGACATGTTTTTGGAAAATTTTTGGTGAAAAAATTTCTCCACTCAAAAACCATGTGCACCCCCCTTTGGTCCCGAATCACCAAATCACTTTTATTTTTATAACTTTTTTCAAAAAAGAGTTAAACATATGAAATAAAATTTATTTAATAGAGCAAAAAATTGCGGATTTTTATATTATTTTAGTTTTTGAAAACTCCCTTTCAGAACCGAGTTCTGAATTTTTTTCTGAAAAATTGAATTTTTCCAGAAATTCTGGAATAACTTTTTTCTTTTTGAAGTTATAAATATAAAATAAATACCATAAAATTCTCCTTATTTTTCTCTATTTTTTATTGCTTTATTCCACTAAAATTGACCAACTCAACCATAAAAGTGCCCTAACGCAGTCATTTAATATATAATAAAAAAGCAATATTAACTATATACCGTAAATGGCAGCTCGATGCTGACCACAATCCCATAAAGGCAGGTCATTGTTGACCACAATCCCATAAGGGGCAGGTTGTTGTTGACCACAATCCTATGAGGGGCAGGTCGTTGTTAACCACAATCCCATAAGGGGCAGGTCGTTGTTGACCACCATCCCATAAGGAGCAGGTCGTTGTTAACCACAATCCCATAAGGGGCAGGTCCTCGTTAACCATTATCCCATGAGGGGCAGGTCGTTGTTAACCACAATCCCATAAGGGGCAGGTCCTCGTTAACCACTATCCCATGAGGGGCAGGTCGTTGTTAACCACAATCCCATAAGGGGCAGGTCGTTATTACAAAATTCTTCAGTATAATATAAACTTTTTTTTTTGAAATATGATTAGGTATATTATTGATTGGTAAAAACAGTTAAACAAAAAATCTAATTATGCATAAAATTTATTCATAATAACCAATAATTAAAATCAGATTGAAATAAAGAATTCAATATCATATCAACTTTCCATGATGAAGAGTATAATAAATACTAACATCTTTTTTTTTGTTATCATAAATTACTAACTCGAGTGCGTTTCTTAATTGGGTCGGGAACCACACTGGGTCTGGTGAGGATTGGGTCGGGATAGCATGGGTCAGGAACCATCATTGGGTCGGGAAGCATTAAGTCGGGAATATTACTGGTCACAAAAACATTGCGTCGGAAAATTTTTACATAAAATCAAAAGATTATGACTGAAGAAAGTTGATGAAAATCGCCCTTATATAGGCACAATGGGTCGGGAATGATCATTGGGTCGGGACGCATTGGGTCGGGAATATTACTGATCACAAACCACATTGGGTCGGACAAATTTTTACATAAAATCAAAAGATTAGACTGAAGAGTGTTGATGAAAATTCACTCTTATATAGGCATATTGGGTCGGGAATGACTAATGGGTAGGAAAGCATTGGGTCGGGAATGACCTGGGTCGGGAAGCATTGGGTCGGGAATAACACTGATCGCAAACCACATTGGGTCGGACAAATTTTTACATAAAATCAAAAGATTATGACTGAAGAGTGTTGATGAAAATTCGCCCTTATATAGCCATATTGGGTCGTGAATCACGATTGGGTCGGGATAGCATGGGTCGGAGATGAGCATTGGGTCTGGTGAGGATTGGGTCGGGATAGCATGGGTCAGGAACCATCATTGGGTCGGGAAGCATTGGGTCGGGAATATTACTGGTCACAAAACACATTGCGTCGGAAAATTTTTACATAAAATCAAAAGATTATGACTGAAGAAAGTTGATGAAAATCGCCCTTATATAGGCACAATGGGTCGGGAATGATCATTGGGTCGGGACGCATTGGGTCGGGAATATTACTGATCACAAACCACATTGGGTCGGACAAATTTTTACATAAAATCAAAAGATTATGACTGAAGAGTGTTGATGAAAATTCGCACTTATATAGGCATATTGGGTCGGGAATGACTAATGGGTAGGAAAGCATTGGGTCGGGAAGCATTGGGTCGGGAATATCACTGATCACAAACCACATTGGGTCGGACAAATTTTTACATAAAATCAAAAGATTATGAGATGACTAATGGGTAGGAAAGCATTGGGTCGGGAAGCATTGGGTCGGGAATATCACTGGTCACAAACCACATTGGCACATTGGGTCGGGAATGACTAATGGGTAGGAAAGCATTGGGTCGGGAAGCATTGGGTCGGGAATATCACTGATCACAAACCACATTGGGTCGGACAAATTTTTACATAAAATCAAAAGATTATGAAATGACTAATGGGTAGGAAAGCATTGGGTCGGGAAGCATTGTGTCGGGAATATCACTGGTCACAAACCACATTGGTTCGGACAAATTTTTACATGAAATCAAAAGATTATGACTGAAGAGTGTTGATGAAAATTCGCCCTTATATAGGCATATTGGGTCGGGAATGACTAATGGGTAGGAAAGCATTGGGTCGGGAAGCATTGGGTCGGGAATATCACTGGTCACAAACCACATTGGTTCGGACAAATTTTTACATGAAATCAAAAGATTATGACTGAAGAAAGTTGATGAAAATTCGCCCTTATATAGGCACATTGGGTCGGGAATGATCATTGGGTCGGGACGCATTCGGTCGGGAATATCACTGGTCACAAACCACATTGGGTCGGGAATGCCTAATGGGTAGGAAAGCATTGGGTCGGGAAGCATTGGGTCGGGAATATCACTGATCACAAACCACAATGGGTCGGACAAATTTTTACATAAAATCAAAAGATTATGACTGAAGAGTGTTGATGAAAATTCGCCCTTATATAGGCATATTGGGTCGGGAATGACTAATGGGTCGGGATAGCATGGGTCGGGAATGACCATCACTGATCACAAACCACAATGGGTCGGACAAATTTTTACATAAAATCAAAAGATTATGACTGAAGAGTGTTGATGAAAATTCGCCCTTATATAGCCATATTGGGTCGGGAATGACTAATGGGTAGGAAAGCATTGGGTCGGGAATGACCTGGGTCGGGAAGCATTGGGTCGGGAATAACACTGATCACAAACCACATTGGGTCGGACAATTTTTACATAAAATCAAAAGATTATGACTGAAGAGTGTTGATGAAAATTCGCCCTTATATAGGCATATTGGGTCGGGAATGACTAATGGGTAGGAAAGCATTGGGTCGGGAAGCATTGGGTCGGGAATATCACTGGTCACAAACCACATTGGTTCGGACAAATTTTTACATGAAATCAAAAGATTATGACTGAAGAAAGTTGATGAAAATTCGCCCTTATATAGGCACATTGGGTCGGGAATGATCATTGGGCCGGGACGCATTCGGTCGGGAATATCACTGGTCACAAACCACATTGGGTCGGGAATGACTAATGGGTAGGAAAGCATTGGGTCGGGAAGCATTGGGTCGGGAATATCACTGATCACAAACCACAATGGGTCGGACAAATTTTTACATAAAATCAAAAGATTATGACTGAAGAGTGTTGATGAAAATTCGCCCTTATATAGGCATATTGGGTCGGGAATGACTAATGGGTCGGGATAGCATGGGTCGGGAATGACCATTGGGTCGGGAAGCATTGGGTCGGGAATATCACTGATCACAAACCACAATGGGTCGGACAAATTTTTACATAAAATCAAAAGATTATGACTGAAGAGTGTTGATGAAAATTCGCCCTTATATAGCCATATTGGGTCGGGAATGACTAATGGGTAGGAAAGCATTGGGTCGGGAATGACCTGGGTCGGGAAGCATTGGGTCGGGAATAACACTGATCACAAACCACATTGGGTCGGACAATTTTTACATAAAATCAAAAGATTATGACTGAAGAGTGTTGATGAAAATTCGCCCTTATATAGGCATATTGGGTCGGGAATGACTAATGGGTAGGAAAGCATTGGGTCGGGAAGCATTGGGTCGGGAATATCACTGGTCACAAACCACATTGGTTCGGACAAATTTTTACATGAAATCAAAAGATTATGACTGAAGAAAGTTGATGAAAATTCGCCCTTATATAGGCACATTGGGTCGGGAATGATCATTGGGTCGGGACGCATTGGGTCGGGAATATCACTGGTCACAAACCACATTGGGTCGTGAATGACTAATGGGTAGGAAAGCATTGGGTCGGGAAGCATTGGGTCGGGAATATCACTGATCACAAACCACAATGGGTCGGACAAATTTTTACATAAAATCAAAAGATTATGACTGAAGAGTGTTGATGAAAATTCGCCCTTATATAGGCATATTGGGTCGGGAATGACTAATGGGTCGGGATAGCATGGGTCGGGAATGACCATTGGGTCGGGAAGCATTGGTCGGGAATATCACTGATCACAAACCACAATGGGTCGGACAAATTTTTACATAAAATCAAAAGATTATGACTGAAGAGTGTTGATGAAAATTCGCCCTTAGATAGCCATATTGGGTCGGGAATGACTAATGGTAGGAAAGCATTGGGTCGGGAATGACCTGGGTCGGGAAGCATTGGGTCGGGAATAACACTGATCACAAACCACATTGGTCGGACAATTTTTACATAAAATCAAAAGATTATGACTGAAGAGTGTTGATGAAAATTCCGCCCTTATATAGGCATATGGGGTCGGGAATGACTAATGGGTAGGAAAGCATTGGGTCCGGGAGCATTGGGTCGGGAATATCCACTGGTCACAAACCACCATTGGTTCGGACACAATTTTACATGAAATCAAAAGATCTGACTGAATGAGAAAGTTGATGAAAATTCGCCCTTCTATAGGCACATTGGGTCGGGAATGATCATTGGGTCGGGACGCATTGGGTCGGGAATATCACTGGTCACAAACCACATTGGGTCGTGAATGACTAATGGGTAGGAAAGCATTGGGTCGGGAAGCATTGGGTCGGGAATATCACTGATCACAAACCACAATGGGTCGGACAAATTTTTACATAAAATCAAAAGATTATGACTGAAGAGTGTTGATGAAAATTCGCCCTTATATAGGCATATTGGGTCGGGAATGACTAATGGGTCGGGATAGCATGGGTCGGGAATGACCATTGGGTCGGGAAGCATTGGGTCGGGAATATCACTGATCACAAACCACAATGGGTCGGACAAATTTTTACATAAAATCAAAAGATTATGACTGAAGAGTGTTGATGAAAATTCGCCCTTATATAGGCACATTGGGTCGTGAATCACGATTGGGTCGGGATAGCATGGGTCGGAAATGAGCATTGGGTCGGGAAGCATTGGGTCGGGAATATCACTGGTCACAAACCACATTGGGTCGGACAAATTTTTACATAAAATCAAAAGATTATGACTGAAGTGTGTTGATGAAAATTCGCCCTTATATAGGCATATTGGGTCGGGAATGACTAATGGGTAGGAAAGCATTGGGTCGGGAATGACCATTGGGTCGGGACGCATTGGGTCGGGAATATCACTGATCACAAACCACATTGGGTCGGACAAATTTTACATAAAATCAAAAGATTAGACTGAAGAGTGTTGATGAAAATTCGCCCTTATATACGCATATTGGGTCGGGAATGACTAATGGGTAGGAAAGCATTGGGTCGGGAAGCATTGGGTCGGGAATATCACTGGTCACAAACCACATTTGGTCGGGAATGACTAATGGGTTTGAAAGCATTGGGTCGGGAAGCATTGGGTCGGGAATATATTGGGTCGGAAACCTTTATTGCGTCGGATCCGGCTGTTTCAGAATCCCAGCTACGCAGGGATTCTGAGGCCTTGACGATGTCATAACTGAAATCTGATTACATATTCGTGATCAGCACCCTAATATGCCCCTAGAGACATGTTTTTCGGAGATATTTGGTGAAAAAATTTTCAACTCAAAAACCATGTGCACCCCCCTTTGGTCCCGAATCACCAAATCACTTTTATTTTTATAACTTTTTTCAAAAAAGTGATAAACACATGAGATAAAATTTATTAAATAGAGCAAAAAATTGCGGATTTTTGTAGTATTTTACTTTTCCAGAATAGCTTTTCAGAAGGCAGTTACGAATTTTTTTTTGAAAAATCGAAATTTCCAGAAATTCTGGAATAACATTTTTCATTTTAGAGATAGAAATTCCGAATAAATCCCATAAAATTCTCCGTATTTTTCTCTATTTTTAAAGCTTTATTACATAAAAAACTTCCCATATTGAAATGAGCTATGAATTTTCAAAAATTCGCCCAAAATCCTGAAGACCAAAAAAATGAAAAATTTTCAAAATTTTTAAAAAATTCCCAAAAATCTGAAACTCAAAACAAACATCATATTCGTGCTCAGCACCTCATTTTACCCCAGAAAACTATTTTTCACAAAATTTTTCAACCCAAAAAAAATTTTTGAAAATTTCTAGGGGGCCTAGCTCGAAATTTTTGAAAATTTCTGAACATGAAACATACCATTCGATAGAGTTTCAAAAGCTCTACAATTTAGCTCTAAGGCAATTTTTGGCTAAAATCAACCCCTGACGAGTTATGGGCCCGGGACTCAAATGTCCCGCTTAGGCCAAAAAATTTTTCTGTTTCCGGGAAAAAACCGAAATTTTTTCGAAAATCCCACCAATCGATAGAGCTCGAAAAACGATGTTTTGAAAGTGGTCTCCGTTTTCCCCGGAAAAATCGGCAAAAAATCCTAAAATTCAAAAACCGAAAAACATCCGAGGGGGCCTAGCTCGAGAAATTTTGAAAATTTTCGAAATTTTTAAATTTGGAAAATTCCAGCTCATTGAGCTCTACAATAAGCTCGCTGGCCTCCCCCAGCTCAGATCAAACGCTGGCGAGTTATTCGCCTGGTACTGAACTGGACAATCTTGGTACTGAATTTGTTCACGCACCTACAGCCTTTCCTATTAGAGATAGAGTCCTGGAATTTTTTTTGTTTTTTAGAAAACATTTCAACTTAGCGCCCTCACAGCGGACTTTTTTGATTAGGGTTTTAGAAAAAAAGTTACGGGCCCTCAAACGCAACAAAAAACGGGAAATCGGTCCCTGGTACTGAGTTGGCCCTCGGAGAAAAAAACCTATAGTTTTCCCGGATGCCCCGTCTCGAGTTACCCCTGGGTGCAAAATTTCAGCCCGGTGCGCTTAGCCGTTCCCGAGAAATTGGTTTTAATTGGGTCGGGAATATCACTGATCACAAACCACAATGGGTCGGACAAATTTTTACATAAAATCAAAAGATTATGACTGAAGAGTGTTGATGAAAATTCGCCCTTATATAGCCATATTGGGTCGGGAATGACTACTGGGTAGGAACGCATTGGGTCGGGAATGACCTGGGTCGGGAAGCCTTGGGTCGGGCATAACCCTATCACAAACCACATTGGGTCGGACACGTTTACATAAAATCCCCAAAGATTATGACTGAGATGTTGATGAAAACATTCGCCCTTATATGGCCATATTGGGTCGGGATAATGGCCATTGGGTCGGGAAGCATTGGATCGGGAATATCACTGGTCACAAACCACATTGGGTGGACAGATTTTTACATAAAATCAAAAAATTATGACTGAAGAAAGGTGATGAAAATTCGCCGTTATATAGGCAAGTGGGTCGGGAATCACCATTGGGTCGAGATAGAATGAGTCGGGATGTTTGGGTCGGGATAGAATTGGTCGGGATATCGGGATGGTTGGGTCGGGATAGATTGGGTCGGGAATAAATTGTATAGGGAATGACCACGTGCGATTCGCACCCGTGTCTTATTTGGGTCCGGACAGGATGGGTCGGGATGATTGGGTCGGGATGGTTGGGTCGGGACGATTGGGTCGGGATAGATTGGGTCGGGAATAAGCGATTCGCACCCGTCTCTTATTTGGGTCGGGACAGGTTGGGTCGGGATGATTAGGTCGGGATGATTGGGTCGGGAATATATTGTATAGTGAATGTGACCCCGGCGCTTCATCCTTCATTGTAATATAAATATACGTTTTTGAATATGATTAGGTATATTATTGATTGGTAAAAACAGTTAAACAAAAACTTCTGATTATGCATGAAATTTATTCCAAGAATCAACAATAAATCAGATTGAATTAAAAACATTCATTATCAGAGTTCGATATCATATCAACTTTCCATGGTGAAGAATATAATAAATACTAACCAAAATTAATATTAAAAACGTATTTCCCACGCTCATCGGTATCCTTCTTCTTTTCACGCTTTTCTTTCGGATTTTTCGTTTTGAATTCCTTGGCCATTCCTCCTTTGCTCATCGTTGTCTTTGCTTCCGCGCGCCTTTGCGGGTTTGCCTTTAGGTAATTTTTCGTCATTATATTTATTGTTATCAAAAATTACTAACTCGAGTGCGTTTCTTAACCGCTTTATTTTTCTTCTTTTGCTTCTCCATCCAAGGCTTCACGTAAACCATCTTTCCATCAATTGTATGTGGATCACCTGACAAAACACCGGAAGACTAAATGAGAATTATTGCTTAACAAATTCAACACATAAAGACCTGCGCATCCAACTCGAAGGAGACAAACCCAAACCCGCGCGAATGTTTTGTTGAGGCATCATAAATAACACTGGCATTGGTCACCTTGCCAAACTTCGAAAAGTAAGCACTCAAAGAAGCATCGGTTGTTTGACCAGATAAACTTAACACGAGAAAACAGTAACAATCATTTACATAAAAACTAAACCCGCCAACAAAGATTTTGTGGTTAGTTTCACAGCCACCAGCCATTTGGCCCACTGTTGGAATTTGGTTAGGTGTTGTAGTTGGTGTAATGTTTGGATCATTACTCATTTTGGTATGCAAAAAATTTTCGTTGGAATTAAAGCAAAATCTGTGAGAGGAC
The DNA here is from genome assembly GCA_023374025.1 of Heterodera schachtii. Taxonomy (NCBI): domain Eukaryota; kingdom Metazoa; phylum Nematoda; class Chromadorea; order Rhabditida; family Heteroderidae; genus Heterodera; species Heterodera schachtii. The sequence continues at coordinate 54,998 of SIJG01000218.1, forward strand.
ACAGTAAACAAAATAATTCCAAAATTACATTAGATCCGAATAAGTCGGGATACCGTTAGTAAACTTGGTAGGGATGCAATGGGTCGGGATAGGTTGGGTCGGGAACATATTGTTAAGGGAGTGACTTCGGGCGCTTTGCGTCCGTCTCTTATTTCGTCGTGATAGATTGGGTCGGGAATGGCCATTGGGTCGGGAAGCATTGGATCGGGAATATCACTGGTCACAAACCACAACTGAATAAAGTTGATGAAAATCGCCCTTATATAGGCATAATGGGTCGGGAATGACCATTGGGTCGGGATAGCATGGTTCGAGAATGACCATTGGGTCGGGAAGCATTGGGTCGGGAATATCACTGCTGATCACAAACCACATTGGGTCGGACAAATTTTTACATAAAATCAAAAGATTATGACTGAAGAAAGTTGATGAAAATTCGCCCTTATATAGGCATATTGGGTCGGGATAGGCAAATTGGGTCGGGAATGACCATTGGGTCGGGAATATTACTGATCACAAACCACATTGGGTCGGACAAATTTTTAGATAAAATCAAAAGATTGACTGAAAAAAGTTGATGAAAATTCGCCCTTATATAGGCATATTGGGTCGGGAATGACCATTGGGTCGGGATAGCATGGTTCGGGAATGACCATTGGGTCGGGAAGCATTGGGTCGGGAATATCACTGATCACAAACAACATTGGGGCGGACAAATTTTTAGATAAAATCAAAAGATTATGACTGAAAAAAAAGTTGATGAAAATTCGCCCTTATATAGGCATATTGGGTCGGGAATGACCATTGGGTCGGGAAGAATTGGGTCGGGAATATCACTGCTGGTCACAAACCACATTGGGTCGGGAAGCATGGTTCGGGAATGACCATTGGGTCGGGAAGCATTGGGTCGGGAATATCACTGCTGGTCACAAACCACATTGGGTCGGACAAATTTTTACATAAAATGCAAAGATTATGACTGAAGAAAGTTGATGAAAATTCGCCTTTATATAGGCATAATGGGTCGGGATAGGCAAATTGGGTCGGGAATGACCATTGGGTCGGGAAGAATTGGGTCGGGAATATCACTGCTGGTCACAAAACACATTGGGTCGGACAAATTTTTACATAAAATCAAAAGATTATGACTGAAGAAAGTTGATGAAAATTCGCCCTTATATAGGCATATTGGGTCGGGAATGACCATTGGGTCGGGATAGCATGGTTCGGGAATGACCATTGGGTCGGGAAGCATTGGGTCGGGAATATCACTGCTGGTCACAAACCACATTGGGTCGGACAAATTTTTACATAAAATCAAAAGATTATGACTGAAGAAAGTTGATGAAAATTCGCCCTTATATAGGCATATTGGGTCGGGAATGACCATTGGGTCGGGAAGCATTGGGTCGGGAATATTACTGATCACAAACCACATTGGGTCGGACAAATTTTTACATAAAATCAAAAGATTATGACTGAAGAAAGTTGATGAAAATTCGCCTTTATATAGGCATAATGGGTCGGGATAGGCAAATTGGGTCGGGAATGACCATTGGGTCGGGAAGAATTGGGTCGGGAATATCACTGCTGGTCACAAACCACATTGGGTCGGACAAATTTTTACATAAAATCAAAAGATTATGACTGAAGAAAGTTGATGAAAATTCGCCCTTATATAGGCATATTGGGTCGGGAATGACCATTGGGTCGGGATAGCATGGTTCGGGAATGACCATTGGGTCGGGAAGCATTGGGTCGGGAATATCACTGATCACAAACAACATTGGGTCGGACAAATTTTTAGATAAAATCAAAAGATTATGACTGAAGAAAGTTGATGAAAATTCGCCCTTATATAGGCATATTGGGTCGGGAATGACCATTGGGTCGGGAAGCATTGGGTCGGGAATATTACTGATCACAAACCACATTGGGTCGGACAAATTTTTACATAAAATCAAAAGATTATGACTGAAGAAAGTTGATGAAAATTCGCCCTTATATAGGCATATTGGGTCGGGATAGGCAAATTGGGTCGGGAATGACCATTGGGTCGGGAAGAATTGGGTCGGGAATATCACTGCTGGTCACAAACCACATTGGGTCGGACAAATTTTTACATAAAATCAAAAGATTATGACTGAATAAAGTTGATGAAAATTCGCCCTTATATAGGCATATTGGGTCGGGAATGACCATTGGGTCGGGATAGCATGGGTCGGGAATGACCATTGGGTCGGGAAGCATTGGGTCGGGAATATCACTGGTCACAAACCACATTGGGTAGAACAAATTTTAATCAAAAGATTATGACTGAAGAAAGTTGATGAAAATTCACTATTATATAGGCACATTGGGTCGGGAATGACCATTGGGTCGGTAAGCATTGGGTCGGGAATATCACTGAGCACAAACCACATTGGGTAGAACAAATTTTTACATAAAATCAAAAGATTATGACTGAATAAAGTTGATGAAAATTCGCCCTTATATAGGCACATTGGGTCGGGATAGGCAAATTGGGTCGGGAATGACCATTGGTCGGGAAGTATTGGGTCGGGAAAATCACTGCTGGTCGCAAACCACATTGGGTCGGACAAATTTTTACATAAAACCAAAAGATTATGACTGAAGAAAGTTGGTGAAAATTCGCCCTTATATAGGCATATTGGGTCGGGAATGACCATTGGGTCGGGATAGCATGGTTCGGGAATGACCATTGGGTCGGGAAGCATTGGGTCGGGAATATCACTGCTGGTCACAAACCACATTGGGTCGGACAAATTTTTACATAAAATCAAAAGATTATGACTGAAGAAAGTTGATGAAAATTCGCCCTTATATAGGCATATTGGGTCGGGAATGACCATTGGGTCGGGAAGAATTGGGTCGGGAATATCACTGCTGGTCACAAACCACATTGGGTCGGACAAATTTACATAAATTCAAAAGATATGACTGAAGAAAGTTGATGAAAATTCGCCTTATATAGGCTTATGGGTCGGGAACCAATTGGTCGGGATGGGATTGGGTCGGGAATGACCATTGGGTCGGGAAGCATTGGGTCGGGAATATCACGGTCACAAACACATTCGGTCGGACAAATTTTAATATAACAAGATTATGACTGAAGAAAGTTTATGAAAATTCGCCTTATATAGGCACATTGGGTCGGGAATGGGACCATTGGTCGGGATAGCATGGGTCGGGAAGACCATTTGGGTCGGGAAGCATTGGGTCGGGTCATGGACACACATTGGGTCGGACAAGATAAAACCAAAAGATTATGACTGAAGAAAGTTTATGAAAATTCGCCCTTATATAGGCACATTGGGTCGGGATCCCATGTGGGTAAGGTGATGGATGGTCGGGATAGCATGGTCGGGAAACCACATTGGGTCGGGAAGCATTGGGTCGGGAATATCACTGATCACAAACAACATTGGGTCGGACAAATTTTTAGATAAATTCAAAAGATTATGACTGAAGAAAGTTGATGAAAATTCGCCCTTATATAGGCATATTGGGTCGGGAATGACCATTGGGTCGGGAAGAATTGGGTCGGGAATATCACTGCTGGTCACAAACCACATTGGGTCGGGAATGACTACGGGCGCTTCGCGCCCGTCTTCTATTTGGGTCGGGACAGGTTGGGTCGGGAATATATTGGGTCGGAAACCTTTATTGGGTCGGATCCGGCTGTTTCAGAATCCCAGCTACGCAGGGATTCTGAGGCCTTAACGATGCCTAACACAAATCTGATTTCATATTCGTGATCAGCGACCTAAAATAGCCCTAAAGACATATTTTTGGAAGATTTTTGGTGAAAAAATTTCTCCACTCAAAAACCATGTGCACCCCCCTTTGGTCCCGAATCCCAAAATCACTTTTATTTTTATAACAATTTTTAAAAATGTGATAAAAATCTAAAATAAATTTTATCTTATAGAGCAAAAAATTGCGGATTTTTGTAGTATTTTACTTTTCCCTGAATAGCTTTTCAGAAGGCAGTTACGAATTTTTTTCTGAAAAATCGAAAATTTCCAGAAATTCTGGAATAACTTTTTTTGAACTTATGATAGAAAAACAAAATAAAATGCATAAAATTCTCCTTATTTTTCTCTATTTTTATTGCTTTATTCCACTAAAATTGACCAACTCAACCATAAGTTATGAATTTTCAAAAATTCGCCCAAAATCCCTGAGGACCAAAAAATTGAAAAATTTTCAAAATTTTTAAAAAAATTCCAAAAAATCTGAAACGCAAAACAAACATCATATTCGTGCTCAGCACCTCATTTTACCCCAGAAAAATATTTTTCACACCCCTTTTCAACCCAAAAAAATTTTTGAAAATTTCTAGGGGGCCTAGCTCAAAATTTTTGAAAATTTCTGAACATGAAATATACCATTCGATAGAGTTTCAAAAGCTCTACAATTTTGCTCTAATGCACTTTTTGGCTAAAACCGACTCCTGACGAGTTATAGGCCCGGGACTCAAATGTCCCGCTTAGGCCAAAAAATTTTTCTATTTCCGGAAAAAAACCGAAATTTTTTCAAAAATCCCACCAATCGATAGAGCTCGAAAAACGATGTTTTGGAAGTGGTCTCCGTTTTCCCCGGAAAAATCGGCAAAAAATCCTAAAATTCAAAAACCGAAAAACCTCCGAGGGGGCCTAGCTCGAGAAATTTTGAAAATTTTCGAAATTTTTAAATTTGGAAAAATCCAGCTCATTGAGCTCTACAATAAGCTCGCTGGCCTCCCCCAGCTCAGATCAAACGCTGGCGAGTTATTCGCCTGGTACTGAACTGGACAATCTTGGTACTGAATTTGTTCACGCACCTACAGCCTTTCCTATTAGAGATAGAGTCCTGGAATTTTTTTTGTTTTTTAGAAAACATTTCAACTTAGCGCCCTCACAGCGGACTTTTTTTGATTAGGGTTTTAGAAAAAAAGTTACGGGCCCTCAAACGCAACAAAAAACGGGAAATCGGTCCCTGGTACTGAGTTGGCCCTCGGAGAAAAAAACCTATAGTTTTCCCGGATGCCCCGTCTCGAGTTACCCCTGGGTGCAAAATTTCAGCCCGGTGCGCTTAGCCGTTCCCGAGAAATTGGTTTTAAGGATGAGTTGCCTTGTCAATATAACGTATATATAAAATGTTTTTTTTCATTTTTTATAAAATTATTATTATTATTTTAAGTTGAATACTAATATAAATGGAATATGAAATAAAATTGATATTTTACAATTTTGCAAAGTTTTTTAAGAAGATTAAATATTTTAATTAAAGTTTATCGATTTTTAAGCAATTAAAACAAATTCTTCTTTGAATTATATTTAAAAATATTTTTTAAATGAATTTTTTTTCTTTTTAACTAGATGAAAAGTCAATAAATCTTTCTTTATTTGAAATATCTTTAAATCCAACTAATCTAGAATTATTTGTTTATTTTTCTGATGTTAAGTGATTGGATTTGTCTAAATTATTCTACTTTCTGGCTTTTGTTCTTATTTTGTTAAATGCCTCTAAAAAAGTATCCAACCCTTTATAGGTTTTATCAAAAAATAAAAATATTTACGCTTTTTAAATCTTTTTTTAATATAGTTTTTTTTATTGTTGAATAATAGTAAAAGCCATTATTTTATATTTTAAATTTTCTATTTTAATAAATATTTGATGATAAATATTAGTGTTAAATAATATTTTCTCGTTTAATTCTCATGGATTCATACTGCTGCGATCTTGACTCGCCGTTTGAGCGTCCATCAAAAATTTTTCATTTAAAAAGTAAAAATGTAAGAAATAAAAAAAAATATATTATGATTTATTCCTTTATTTTATATAATATTTTTCTAAAATTTAAAAATTAAATTATACATTAATTTCAATTATTTTTTATTTCTCCAATATCGGCTTCATTTGATGTGCTTCCTTCCAGCCAATATTCTATAGTAAAATATTTAAGTAATTCTAAAATCATTGTCATTTGTCTCGCTTAAACACTTTCTTTTTTACAAAATTTATATTAATGATTACAGAAAAGGCAAATTCAATTTTAAATTGTATGATTTTTTATTTTATTTTTGTATTAAAAAATTAACACATTTATTAATCTTTCGTAAAACTATAAATTTTTATCAATTTTGGTAATGAATTTTTTATGATTATATGTTTTTTTTTAATTTAATATATTATTTAATTCTTATTAAAATGTGTTTGTCTCACAAAGATTTAATATTTGGGACGAATTTAATTATTTATTTTATTTTCTCAATATCAAGCTTATTAATAATTCTTTTTTTTTCTTTGAAATAAATTAATTAACTTTTTTAATTAATTAAAAAAATTTAATAAAAAATTATAATTATTTTTTTAATTATTATAATGAAAAAATTAATAAATATTAGAAAGTAGTAAAGTAAGAAAAAATATTTGTTATTTTATCATAAAGCTTTTAATAATTTTTGGAACAAAAATTTCTTTTTAAAAAATGTGTTTATTAATTTATCTTGTGAAATATTAAAAATGCTTTTTTGATAATTTTTATTAATTTGTTATTTTTGCATAAATAAATATTTTTTGTTTATTTCTTATTTTTTATTTTATAAGAATTGCTATATGCTTAATTAAAGATATTTTAACTAATGTGAATAAAATGGATAGAGAAAATTTGAGCTTAAATGATTCACGTAATTTGGCGATTCTAAAAAATGTAAGTTACTATTTTGATGCCTTATTTAAAAAAATAAATAATTTATAATAAAAACAATTTTGAATACCGATTAATGAAATTATTTTATTAAAATATTTTTTCTATTTTGTTTTTCTTAATTCATTTTAAATTAATTCAACAAATCGAGTTTTAATACTTTCTGTTTTTTCATATATGTTTAATTTTAATGTGAATTATTAACATTTTCCTAAAAAGTTGTATTTATTTAAATTAGAATTTTTATTTTGAATGAATTATATAAATTCATTATTTTACTATTTCTAATTTATAATATTTAAATTAAGCGTCGAAATTAATTTTCTTTTAATTTTAATCTTGTGCTCGTGTAAACATATACGTGCAATCGTTGTATGCTCATTTTATTTAATAATAAAGGTTTTAATTAATTAATTTCATATTTTAAAATAATTTAAAAATAATTTTTAAATTATTTTGAAATAAAAACAATAATTCATATTATGAATGGAATAAATTTTCTTTTTTTATAGCCCTATCAAATAAATAATATTATTAATCTAACATAGTTTTCTTATTATATTTGGTTATTTGTATTCTGACTTATAATTTGCATGAATCTCCCCATTATGTTTAATATAATCAACCATTAATTTGTTTTTTATATAAATATACACGCTTAATTTTTACCTATTATTTTAATAATTGGTTCTTTATTTCTGAATTTACTTACTTATTTTGGATAAATTAAAAATTTCTGTTGTTTTAATAATTTAATATAATGTTGAACGTATGAAATTTTATGAAATTTGCACAATAAGATATTTTTCTGCTAAATACAAGTCATACGAATTATTTTAAAATATCGAAATAATTATTACATCTTAGCTTTTAGTATTACTGTCGAAATCAATCATTGTGTCCGTTCAATTTGTTTATGTGAAATTGTACATAATTTTCTGCCAATTTAAAAAGTACGCTTTACAGACTCCTAAATTTTTACATCTAATGGTTCTTTTTTTCTTTCTTTCTTAACATTATTTTAGCTTGTATAAATTTTCATTTAATTTTTAAAAATTACATTTAAATCACAAAAATGGCTAATAAAAATATAATCATTTACATTTTATTTGTAATAATGTAAAAGCTATTTTAAATTAATAGTCAGTTTATTACTTTTACAAAATTAAATTTAAATTTTTTATTGTTAAAAGAAATCTTTTTAATAATTAAATCTTGAATTTTTTTTATTAAAATATTAAATTTTTAATATTCATTCATTATCTTTTGATTATTTCACTTCAAATTCATGTGCTCAACATTGTGACAATTGTCTTTCCATTGAGTCTAATAATATAATTAAACAATTGATTCACTTTAATTATTAAAAGTATATTCAAAATTATTTGATAACGTAATAAACATATTTAATTATCTTATTGAATGAGGCACCTTACATTCAGATATTTTTCATAGATTAATTAAGATGGGAAAGATTTAATTATTTATTTAAATTAATTTTTTTTAAATTTTTGCAGAAGAAATTGGCTATATTTAATGATGATTTTCAAGTAGTTTAAAAGTGCATTTTTTAGAAAAATCATTATTTGTTTTTAAAATATTTTGCGAAAAAACATATTTTCCTCAAAATATTTAAAATTTGTAATCATTTAGTTTATTATACTAAATATAACAATTAAGAATAGTGATTAATAAAACGTTTCAAATAATGTTTTATTAACCTGTTTAAAGTTGTTTAATTATTTAAGAATCTGGTCCTATGATGATTATTATTTGATTTTATTTGTTAATTTTTTATAATTTTATTTTATTTCACTTAGAACTTTTCATTTTATAATTTTTATTCATTATATGAAATGTAAAAATTTCTTATATATTTATATAATTAAAAAGAAAAGTTTTAAATTGTTAATTTTAAATTCTTTTTTTTTTAAATTAAATATTATGACATATTAAATAATATTTCTTTATTACTTCTTTGCTTTTAGGAGGAAAGTACTTCTTTTTCAAAGTTTTTTGAAAAATTTTGTAAAATAAATAATTATTTTTATAAAAATTTTTCTAAATCTTCTATGTTAGTGATATGTATATATCCATAAAATTTATTTGCTCAATTTATATATTAGTAAATATTTTTCAATTTCAATTTTCATGATTAATTAATTAAACCCAATTTTATATTTTTTTCTTTTTTTATTATTCTTAAACATTTTTAAATTTATATCAATAAAAAATTTTGTATTATTATAATTTTTTGTGAATATTGCTTTCATATTTTTTTTTATTAAAATTTAATTTTCAAAATAAAAAGTTATGTCGGATTCGGCATTTTTCTATTGAATTTTATTTAAAAAAATTAAATAATTTATTAAAAACCAAATAAATAAATTTAAGTGATATTCTTTTATTTATTTTTAAAAATTAAAAATACAATAATTTACATTAAAAATTTTTAATTAAATTAAATATAATTAATTATTAAATTATATTTCTTAGAATTGTTTAGGTTTATTTGTATTGAGATTTAATTTTATCACAAAAATTAATTTATTTCTTCTAATTATTTAAGGGTTTAATATTGTTATTTTTCAGAATTTTCGGTAGTTATTTAATATGAAACCAATTTGTATTTTAAAATAATAAAAAAATTATAATTTTGCATAATTTTTTTCCATGCTGAATTGATTATTTATTTTATACAGTTTATTTTTTAATGTCAAATGTATTTAAAATGGATTTAGTTAATTCCAAAATATTAAAACAATCAAATGTTTATTAAAATTTCATTTTCGAGTTTAATCTTTAATTTTATTTGTCATAAATTTAATTTGTTATTTAAAATAAATTAAATATTTTAAATTTTTATAAAATAGTTTTTCTATAATAATTTAAATTTTCCATTTATGTTTTACACATCCCCTTAAATAATTTTTTTAGTTTGAATTTTTGTAATAGCTTTTTACTAAATTTATTATATAAAAAAATAGGCCGAATCGACCATTTTTTGTGCTTGAATGAATTTTTTCAGATTTAATTTTAAAAAATTTATAAAAAATATCAAATATTTATTATTAGTTTGTAGTTTATAATTAGATGGGCACTATTATAGACAGGGTTCCCAGATGTGAGGCTTTAACCTCATTTTGTGGTTTTTTGGTAGGTCAATGAGGCTAAATTTTCAAAATGAGGCTTTGAGGCTTTTTGTGGTTTTTTGAGAAATTTTGAGGTTTTTTTGTGGTTTTTTGTTAAATTTTCCAAAAAACCACAAAATTAAGAATTTTTTAATGAAATCTGCTAAAAATATGGTCAAAATTCTCATTTTTCCCCTAGTTCGGCACCGCCAGCCCCTAAAGTCCTTTATTTTCTTTTAAAATTTGGCTTAAAGCATAAAATTGGTATTTTTTGGACAAAATTTGTTAGCAAATCGCATTAAAAATTATAAAAATTTTTCTGGCGGTGCTCCTTTAGTTTCTTAAAAATTTGCTCAAAATTGTAAAATTTGGCCATTTTTGTGGACAAATCTGTTAACAAATCGTATGCGACATTTGCGGCGTGACACTTGCGGGCCGACAGATGCGGCGCCGAACTTACGGCGCCCAGTCAAAATGACATTTGCGGCGCAGAATTAAATGACCCCAAAAATTATTTCAACAAATTTTTTGATTAAAAAACATTTGTTTAATCACTCTTTAAGTCCCATTCTTCAAAGCCTTTCATCCCTAGACGGTACTGCAATGTATGAATGTGATTAATTGTATCATCATCGTTTTTGTTTTCCTTATTGACAAAATCGTTAACTAATCGACGGATCGCTTCATCATTTCACAGATATTTTTTAAGCGATGATTTTAGCAATCCCACGAGTTGGGTCAATTCCATAAGGCTTCAGGCGGTTTTGTTGGTGTTCTTCCTCTTTTTTAATGGCGATAATGAATCTTATAAAAATATTATATTTTTATTACAGTATCCCATTTACACTTGAAAATGCTGGGTGGGGCGAAGTGAAACGTTTTCTAAATATGTTACAATGGCAAACGATTCAACCTTAACAACAAATTTGCCCCTAAATATAATTATCAAATATGCGATTAATTAATTTATTGGAAATTTAAAGTCAATAAAAAATAAACACAAATAAAAAAAGATATAATAATCTTTAAATAAGAAAAAATTTATAATCAATTAGCATTATTTTATCAACTAATATCATTAAAAAGTAATTAAAAAGTTACAAAAATATTAGTTAAATCCTTGTAAATAACCAATTTAAATATTATTATTTATTAAATTTTTATTTAAGAATATAAAAGGTAATATTTTAAAACAAAACAAAACTTAAGGCTTTGTTTTTATCGAATTGAAATGAAATGAAATTGATATTAAAAATTATAGAAAGACTAACGAATTGACGTTAATAAAACGGTGAAGAACAACAGAAAGTGCATACCGCAAGCGTACAAAATTAAAAATATTCTATCGAAATTTAATTTTTTGTCGCTTAATTTAAATAGTTCAAATGAATAATAATAAAAAATTTATTGTATTTCATAATTAATTTTAAGATTTAATCGTAATTTAAATTAAAGACAAATTTCAAATTAAATGTTTCAAATTTTGCTATTCGTTATTCATATTTCTTATAATTTGTATTATAATTAATGATTTATTTAAAGCTTATAAATTAGAGCAAAAAAGCTTTAAGACGAAAAATAATACAATGTCAGTCAGCTGAAAATCTTAAACACATATATACTCAAAATTTTCGTACAAATTTCAAATCCCACCAAATCCGTCAATTCTATTTAAATTAAAATATATTTACAACCAAATTTTGTCGTTAGACATGGGTGCCAAAAGTTGACGTTTCGGTCCTAATAAGCTAGAGAAATTAATTTATTATTATATTTTATAAAAGCAAAATTCAAATACCAATTTAAAATTATATCTTTTATTCTATAATCTTTTTTGTATTTTAATTATAAACATTGGAAAATTCAAACCTTATAACTTTAACAAAATAAAATAAGATAAAAAGGGAATAAAAATTAAGAAAATGATTGAAAACTTAAAACTAATATTTAATAATATTATTTTTTATCAAATTTCACTGAAAGATAATACAGAAAATATACTTTCAATAAATTTATTTCATTAAAAATAATAATAATAATAATAATACTTATTTAAATACATTTAAAAATATATTAACAAAAAAATAACACTAGCACTTTTAAAAAGATATCTGAATTAAATGAAAATTTATTTCAAATAACACTAGAAAATTATTATAATTTAGTATTTTCGATAAAATATATTAGTTTAATTTGGTTATCCAAATTAAGTTTTTTAAGTGGTTTTTCCTAGTTCAGCAGTTAAGGCGAATGAAAAAATTTTCAAATCTATAGTTTTAGAACAGCAAATTTATTTAAAATTTTGCAATTTAATATGTATGAAATTTATATAACGAAATATAATACAAAACATGCTATATTAAATAATTTATTTATTTATTCAGACTAATGAAGAAATAAACAGTAAAAAAAGTTTATAATTATTATTATTACCAAGGCCAACTTTTTTATAATTAAAAACTTCACTAGAAAAATTGACTTTAAAAATTTCCAAAAAAGAGTTTATTATTAAAAACTCCCCATTATGAATTGAAAGTTGCTCGTTTTGATATGTTAAAATTTTCAAAAATTTAACATTGATTTTCGTTCGAATAATGTTCCCCATCTGTGCACACTTTTTTAATCGTATAAAATTATAGAGAGCATAAATAATGAAAAATGACATAATATAGCAAATGAATAAATAATCACTTAAATGAAGTGAAAATTTATTGATAAATTACTAATAACAAAAAAATAACAATTCATAAATTTTACAAGCTTGATATAATTAAATGATAATAAATGCTATTAATGTTCGAGAGAATATTTTATAAAAAATAAGAAAAATTATATATTTTTTAAATTTTATTTATAATTGTGTAAAAGAAATAAATTGAATAGGTAAACTTAAATTATATTTTAACAATTATTTTTAATGAAATATAGAAAATACACTTTCAATAAAAATTAATATCACAAAAGATTTATTATAAATTGTAATTTGATTGGAGTCTCAAAGTTTTAAAATAACTCAAATATAATCAAATCTATACAAAAAAACGTTCAAATTTAAAATATAAGAAAAATAAAAAAATTAGTGTAAAAAATAATAAAAATTAGGTAAACTTAAATTATATTTGAACTATATTTTTAATGAAATATAGTTTTGACATATTGCTTCGATTGACGAGTAAAAGGACAAAAAAAAGATTGCCTATTTTGACGTTTTTTGTAAATAATTAAAATATTTCGGTTGAAATTCAATAGTCACTCTTTAAAACGATAATGGAAAAATTTAGAGGCCGGACAAGTGTCGATGAATATTTTCCTATAAAATTCGAAAAAATCGAAACCAAAAAAATGAAGAAAAACTTGAAAATCAATCGATCTTTTGCGATAAATACCAAAAAAAATCGATATCGAAAAACCAAAACACGAAAATTTCTTTATAATTTTGTCGATAAATTCGTACATATATATCGAACACTTCGATATATTTCGACCATTAAATCGATAATACCAGTCTCTAATTAAAAGGGACTGTCGGGTCGAATCTATTTATTTAAAAGGTTAATTCTAAAATAATTTTCAGCTTTGTCAGGAATTTAAGAAATTATTCTCTCAGAAAATAGAGAGCCATTTTTTGGGCATTTCCGGGAAAAAATTATTAATGTTTTATTAATAAAAATAATAATACATTAAACAAAATATAGAAATTAAATAAATTAAAACTTTCAATTTAAAAAATAGTGTATATAAATGATTGATCAAACCTTGATCATTTTGGTTTACTTTGGGACCTTATGCGATGACAAGCCTTCGTATTGCCGGATTATTAGGGCGCGGATTTTTAGGGGCAAAATTCAAAATAGCTTCCAAAATAGGGGTAAAAACGCCAAAATAGGTGCAAACTTATATGGTCAATAAGTTAAAATAGGAATTTTTAGGGTCGAGCATCCAAAATCCAAAATAGGGATTAGGGACGATAAAACGAGAATTTTTGCGGTAACAATGTATTTTTCGTGCTTTTTGATTAAGCGCAGGAAAAAAAATTAAAACTCGAAAAATCTGCAACCTACTGATCCAGCGACTGCGCAGCGCAAATGTCCATTTTTACTGGGCGGCGCAAATGTCGCGGCGCAAATGGGGCGGCGAAAATATCTACGGCGCAACTGTCTGCGGCGCAAATGACGCGGCGCAAGTGTCGCTTTGGCTGAGCGGCGCAAGTGTCCACTTTTGCTGAGCGGCGCAAATGGCGCGGCGCAAATGTCGCATCACGAAAAACTCAATGTAAATATAATAATTATTTTATTAGATTAAAATTTATTTTCATTTTTAGATAAATTTATTGAAATTCTAGAAAATAATCTTAAAAATATTTTCTAAAATAATACCCAATGTTAAATATTTATTAAATGGTAAATATAATTATTAAAAAATTGTTAATTAAAATTTAATTTTAATTGATTTTAAAAAACAATTAAGCACGCATTTGTTTTCACAAAATTTCGCAAAGATTAGAATACCCTATGGAAAGTTAAATTAAAAGGTGATAGATTTCTGTTTTTTAAATTTTTTATTAAAAAATTTAATATAAATAAAACTGCTTGTATAAATCTGGATTATAAATGAAAAAGAGAAAAACAATTCGCTTTGATAAGGTTAATTTTCACATTTTGGACCTAGCAAATTTTATTTTCTGGAAATGATTCTCTTTAAAATTACATTTGGAAATAGAAACTCTTACAAAATACAAAGCTACCTTCATCATTGAAGAATAGTTGAAGATTAAAAATTTATTAATTTAATAAGTATCAATACAATATTAAAGCATTAAAAATCATTAATCTTTATGTTTTGGGTTCCCTTATTTTTCTACGTTTTTCTATAATATTTATGAATTGCTACATTCTAATTCTTTCATATACTAATGAGGGTATTTTAAATAAAATAATAACTATATTTTTTTAATTTATAAAGAATGAAAATTGTTTAAAAATTCATTTTAATGGCAAATGAATTACCGGTTACGCTTTACTCTAGTTGATTACCTAAATCATTTGTTGAAAAAAAAAAAATTTTGCTAAATTTTTTTATTTGAACTGAATTTTTTTAAATTTCCGAATATATATTCAATTTCAAATATCTTTAAAACATGTTCTTGGAAATTGCTCCGGCAGCATTAGGTCTAATTTTATTGAAAAAATTTTTTATGTTTTAACCTTAATAAATTTTAACTATTAAATAGTATGATGAATTATTAAATTATTAAAATAAAAATAATAATTTTTTTAACAAGAAAAATTAAAATATTCCATTTTTGGCCCTTTTAAATTATCAAATATTCTCATTAATTAATGAAAAATCTGAGGAATTATGCAATAATAAGATGATTATGCATGGTATAATTTTCAAAGTTTAAGGTTTTTCAAATTTAAATTATATTTATATCTTTTTCATGATTTTTTGTTTTTTATATAATTTTCATATTGTAAAAAATGAACATTCCATTTGTTGAATTATCTTTATTTTATAAATTTCAGAAGAATTTAACATATAATTTTTAAGGAAAACTTTTGAATAATTTTTAAATAATATTTTGTTACAAATATCAAGACAAAAATTTAAGATATATAAGTATTAAAAATAATTTCCAGAGTTAGAAAATAAAAAAATTCTAACAATTAAATAAGTAAATCAATAAAATTAATTTGAGAATCTGCTTTTTCAGTGTGAATATTCGCTTCAAATGATTTCGGACGATTTTTTAAATTGGTCAAAATAATTTTGAGGACCCAGAGGTCAAATTGATCCAAGCATAAAACTATTATTAAATGCCTGCGAGAACACTATGTTTTGTCCCGCTTTTAAATTTCTTAATATTTCGCAAAAAAAAAATGCTTTTGAAACCGATTTAAATTAAAAAATATATACAAAGTCAGTCAAATTGCATATCTTAATATATTTATTTCCAAAATTAGAAATTTTAAAAGAAAGATTAAATTAAATAATCAAAAAAGAAAAATTTTCTTAAAAATAAGAAAAAAAATAATTGTAACGAAAAGCGTTGCTTAATTGATAAATTTTAAATGTAATTAAAGTAAAAATAACAAAAAATGTTGGTAAAATTCCATAGCAAAATAATGCGAATTAAAAAAAAGAAGGAAAAATTCTAAAATAATTAAATAATAACAAATAAGTTTATTATTATCTAAATAATTTATAAAAAGGAAAATATTAAGCAACAAAAATAATACAAAAATATAATTAGATAACAAAAATATATACATTTAACATAAATATTCATAGATTCTTATGATTTTAATAAGAATTTATTTATTAATGTTAATCATAATTCTAACATCAAGCAATAAATTAAAAATTTTAAATTTAAATGAATTTTTAAAGTTTTATAATTAACAATCTAATCATAATTTAATAAATGTATTTAACAAAGTTTGATTGTTAATTATAAAACTTTAAAAATTCATTTAAATTTAAAATTTTTAATTTATTGCTTGATGTTAGAATTATGATTAACATTAATAAATAAATTCTTATTAAAATCATAAGAATCTATGAATATTTATGTTAAATGTATATATTTTTGTTATCTAATTATATTTTTGTATTATTTTTGTTGCTTAATATTTTCCTTTTTATAAATTATTTAGATAATAATAAACTTATTTGTTTATTAATTATGTAAACTGATAAATTAGCTGCTGTTTAATTATTGGGGTTCATTTTCAAGATAAGAAAAACATTTTATCAATGTTTTATGAAAAAATTAAATATCATTATTTTTTTTTAAATATTATTTTGTTTTTATTTTTGTTTTAGATAATTATTAATCAGTTTGTTTTTATTTCGATATATAATTTTCTCAAAAGCACAAAATTCGTGAAGATTTAACATAAAAATTATTTAAATAGAAAAATACTAAAAATGATAAATAAGCAATCATTTTAAATAACAGGAAAATATAATTGAAGTTAATTTCTACCTTTAATATGAATATTCAATTTAAAAATAATAAAATCTAAATTAGAAAAAGACAATACAAATTAATGTAAGTTTACATTAAAATGCAAATTTTATTTTTGAATAAGGTGATTCTCATTAGTCACTAACAAAATAAGTACCGCGAGAATTAACCAAAGGAATATTGTAATAATGAAATAAAAGTTACAATTTTTATTACCTTTTATTAATTTTGTTTTAGTTTTCCGGTGATAGTCCATAAAAATCTAATGAATTTAGACCATTTAATTATTTATTTCCTTAATTAAGGCTTTGATTTTAATATGCAATTTTTTTAAATTTCTTGCACAGATTTTATTTTTTTTAATTAATTTAAACCTTTCATCAACCAAAGCATAATTTAATAAATCATCCATAATATTCACTTAAATTTTAAAATTATTAAATAAGAACTCCAATGTAATAATGCTTATAATTGCTTATAAAATTGTACTTTTAATTAATCGTGACGAATGAACACATTAATTAATTTACAAATTTAATTAAAATAGGAAGAAAATCAAAGCAAAAATATATTAATTAAAATATTTAAGACACAAAAAGTGATTAAAACCGAATAAAAAATAGCTATACGAAATAATAAGCATAAAAAACAAATTGTTTTAAAATTTAAGCAGAGATTATTTATCAAAATTATTAAATAAAAATTTTTTTTTTCGAAATTAACTAGATTTAAAATTCCAATAAGATTCAATTCTACAAAAACTTTAATAAATAAATTAAAATTGAATTTATAGCTGGGATTGAACAGTTAAAGGAACAAATTTTGATCTGTAAACTTACAGACCATTAGTAATGCAATTGTGGTTATGGTCTTCAAATATATTTCTGTTATTTAAATGTAAAAAGGCTAATAAATCACATTTCATAAAATCCATCCCAAAAGCAATTTGGCTTAGAATTTGGTTCTTTTTCTAATAGGCGTTGTCATTAATTCCGGGGTGTAATTCACTTCACTTAAGGCAAACACGAAACATCAAAAAAGTTAAAATAAATTTTAATAAATTACAAATTAATTATTAAATCCCGGAGTTGAAATTGCTGCAGTTGTGGTGTGGACTCTTGACAATAAAAAAAATATCTATACGAAATAAATTAACAAAAAAATGAATTGTTTTAAATTATTTACTATAAAAAATTAATATTTGGTTGGAAAGAAGGACAACAAAAGAACTTCACAAAGTCGTCATCAAAAATAATAAATTTATGCAAAATAATTAATAAAAATTATAATGAACAAATATAAAATTAAAGTTACAAATTCTTAAAAATGATTCATTCACTGTGTAGAAATGTGGAGACATATGATCATGAAGAGCCCAAAATTACTGAAGTAACGAGAATGCGATAAAAAAAACTAAAAAATTACATCTAATTCAATGTTTCAATTTTATATATTAAAAAAAAAGTAAAGAAATTTGAAATATATTTTTAATTTGATGGCATTCTAAGAATTTATCTGTGAATTCTTATATTTAAAGCTTACAAATCAATTTTAATTTTATATTTATTCCATAAATAACCACCGAGCTTTTATTAAAAAATCTTGTAAAGCTCAATTGTTTTTTACTTTTTTTTAATCTTCGTTTTAAATTCTAATAAAATTTAGTTCAATTTTTCATCTTTTGATTCGGTAATCTAAACAATGTGATAATTTGTTTTATAAATTAGTTTTTGGTAATTTTTTCCATTAACTTTTGCTTAAAAGCATATTATGGTGAATATTTTCTCTCAAAAAAAATGGTCATTTTTGGACAAAATCTGTTAACAAATCTTATTATAACTTACAAAAATTTTCCCTGCGGGCGCTGCCGGACCCACCCCCCCCCCAAAAAAAAAAAAAAATTTTTTTTTTTGGAAAAAGCGCGCGCAAAAAAAAAGCATTTTTAAATTTAAAATTAATTTACACTCCATTTTAATGCATTATTTTATTGACCAATTTGTAAAATCTTTGTTATTCTTATTTTTGTATTTTTATATTTAATCAATTTTTTAATAGATTTTCAATTAATTTATATATTTTATAAATTTTTCTGTGTTTAATTAATTATTATTTAATTGGACTGAATTATTTTTTATTTAATCTTTGTCTTATGTTTCAAATTCCTTTTTGATTTCATGTTACATTTCCCGTATTTTAGCTCTTTTTTTCTCAAGCGGTGACAAATTGAGTCGTCAATATCGATCGCTTATGCTTTTTTAAGATAAGTAACATATCATTGGCTTGATCAATTTGTTTCAAATATTTAAAACAATTACTGTGATGGGCGTGTATTGCAATTCATTGAATAATATTGCTTTACTTTGATTTCATGCTCATTCATTAAAAATTAATCCTAAATTAATATGTTTGGATTTAAGTATTTTCATTTTCTATTGGATTTTATTTGTTCAATGGCACTTATGCCGATTGTTGGCACCAAATCAATTTCAAGCTCAGTCACCCCTCCTAAATTTTGAATTCAATTAGTTGTAAAGAGAAATTATTTATTAGCGTTTTAATGTTGTTTAAAAAGTCAGAATAATAAAAATTCAAGCCAATGAAATTCATTCATTTTATTAAGAATTAATTTATTACTTATTTTATCGCATTCTCATTTTTTCTGTAATTTCTATGATCTTAGTTTATTCATTTTGATTTATAAAAAATATAAATAAACTTTTTTGTTTTGTTAATATATATATATTTTTAAAGCTATTTAAAATTAAAAATTATAAAAGGAATATCACTAACAATTTTATTTAATTGGCCATTGTTATTGTAAAATGTTGCTTATTACTCATTCCTTTTATTTTTTAGATTTAAATAATTTTTTTAGTTAAATTTTCACTAATTTGGTGCTTTTATTTTTCCCTGATTTAATTTTTTATTCTTATTAAAATAGGCTATATAAGATTTTTTGAATTTTGAAAAATTCTTCATTTCGAAATTTGGTAATAATTTTTTATCATGCCATCACAAACCGAGATTTAAAATTATTTTAATATATTTTAATTTTGATTTATTAATAATTTTCCACATAATTATTTTATTGAATAAATTTTATTCTGCACACTAATTTAATGTAATAATATTACTTCAATTTAAAAGTAAAAAATTATTTACTTTTTTAATTAATTTCAAATATTTTCTCCCATTTTAAGTTTAAACTTGTTCAGTTGCCATTACTTTAATTTAGAAACTTTAAAAAATTTTTCAAGAAATTTTAATATTTGAAATTATCTATGGCATAATATATTTGGCGTTTATTTTACCATTTATATTTAAATTCTTAAATCTAAAAGATTCAGGAAGCTTTACATTAAATTAAAATTTTAATACTTTTTTTAAATAAAGGTTATTTGAATTTTTATTTTTTTCAAAATGTAAATAAGTTCACTTTTTAAAACTTGTATTTAATTGAAATTAATATAATTAAATTTTGTTCGTTAAAATTGTTTTTAGCTTGCTATATTTAAATTATGTTTCGAAAATTATCTTTCCCTAGAATAATTTAATCTTGTAGCAATTTCTCCATTCGTGCTCCAGTTGAGCAATCTGATTACATTTGTTTTTCTGCTATTTTGAACATTCAATTCAATTGAATCAAAATAAAAATATAATTGATATTCTATAAATATTAAAAAATCTTTTGATTAAAATAAAATTTTACATTTAATTGATTCAGTTTGTCTTTTTAAAACGCATTATTTTTTAAGATTCTTGCTGAATATTTTCTCCTTTAAGTTTTTCAGCACTTATTTAGGTAGTCAATAAATAATAATTTGGTATTAATATCTTTTTAAAAATAGTGTTGATATTCATTTTTTAATTTATACACCATAACACTGTCTTTTTGGATTAAAAATATAAATTTTTAATTTATCAATTAAAAAATCTTTTTAAATAACCTTTTTTAAGTAGGGAAAAAAAAGTAAAAACTGTTTAATTAAAAGACAGGGAAAAAAATTTCAAATTAATTATTTTTACATTTTCACCAATATTTTTCACTTCATAATGAGTCGAAATTGGATAATATTTTTAAATTTAATTAATTTGAAATTTTTTTCCATAAGTCCATTGGGGACAAAACCTGGGGCCAAGGGGTACTTAAGGGCTCTTACATTTCAAAATTTTAAAACAATCAATGTTTAGTTTATATTAATTTGTTTGTTCAAATGATAATTTTGATTTTTCTATTATTAATTCGGTGATTTCTTAATTTATATATGGCAGATTTAAATAAAATAAACCATTTTTATGTCTTGTATTTTTCTCATTCAAATTCTCCAACTTAGAAAATTGGATTAGATTAATTCAAATTTGCATCATTAATTTTAATAAAAGTATTATTTTTTCGTTTTAAATTGAAATAAATTAATGAAACTTTAAAAAAATTATATTTAATTTAAATTTTGATATTAGACATAAAGTAATTTATTATTTCGTTTAAATTGTTTATTATTTTTAAGTTGAAAATTTAAATTAAGATTAAAAATTTTACAGAATGTTTACAATCTTATATGCTGGACCAGTAATTGTGTTGTTATGGGGAGACGCCAATGCTTGTTTTTTGTATGCTATTTAAAAAAATCATTATTCAAAATGTGATTTATTTAGTTAATTAATTATTTTTATTTATTTTTTTGAATTCTCTATTTTTGAGTATAAAACAATTTCATTCATAAATATTATCTTTTGCGAAATATTTAAATAAAGTAATAGATTATGTAATTATTATGGATCGGAAATTTATGTAAGTACCTAAAATTTTTGCGCACTTAGTACGCACAGATAAGCATGAAAAAAGTTGCGGGCCTAGTTATTTATATCTTTCCCATTTTATGCACCTATTTTGGGGTTTATTAAGAATAAGGAAGCAAATAAAAAAAAAGTTTTTTGGTTTCCTTTTTTCAATTTTCCAAACTAAGTACACCATTCGATAGGGCTTCAATAGCTTTACAATTTTGCTGATAGGTGATCTTTCGCTTTTTCTGTTAATAAAAATGGTTTATTGCTTTTTCCCTTCCCAAATATTTGTATGCATCGGGGTTTTATTTAAATTTTTATATACGAAAATTTTAAAAAGTTTTTATGAGTTCCAATCTCGCAAGCGGGATCCGCAAATTCGATTTTTTGTGCGGGATTCTGCGTGATTTTATTTTTTTGAAAATTCGTGTTTTTTGGGACTTTCACCTCTCGCCTTACTCTCGCTCTCGGCTTTTCTGAGACTAGTCACACCGCTGTTGCTAATTAGCAACTCAACTCAATCATTAGAATTAAATACTTCAATTTGTTGGTTGATTCTACTTGCAAATATCAATTATTCTTTGAATAGATAAGTTTATTAATTTCAAAAATATATCCTAAAATTTTTAATATTTAAAATCATCTTTGGTATAATAATTGTGTTTATTTT
The DNA here is from genome assembly GCA_023374025.1 of Heterodera schachtii. NCBI lineage: Eukaryota > Metazoa > Nematoda > Chromadorea > Rhabditida > Heteroderidae > Heterodera > Heterodera schachtii. Next base: position 77,269 of record SIJG01000218.1, read on the forward strand.
ATCACTAAGATATATTCGAAATTTTTCATATGATAAATTAAAATTTTTTTTTCAAGATTATTTTATTTCTACTTTTTTTAGTTATTTTATATTTATTTACCTGTTTTTTTGAAAAATATAAATTTTTCTTCAAAAATTTGACCTGTTTATTTATAAAACCGAACGGACTTATTAACTAACCCAATAACATTTTTAAAAAAATTTTTACACAGCCTTTGGTTATTATTTATTATTTATGAAATATTTCTCAAATTTAAATTTAATTAATTTATTATTTTCAGTTAATAGTTTAAATTTTTAAATGACTTTTATTTTAAAGATAACTTTTTCTTGCACAGGCTCTAATTATTTATTGCTTTGTTTGCGCCGCTTTTTATTTCTTTAATTGAATTATTAAACAGAGGTTTTAATTTTAAATTAATTCTTAATTTTGTAACTATTGAAATTAATTATTAATTTATTAAATTGTTTAAAATAATTCGATTGGAAATGAGTTTTCATTTATTTAGATAAATGATTTAGAATAATTTTTTAATTAATTCAATTGATCCGTTTTACACCTTATTTTTAATATATTTAAAATTGTTTTTATTTAAATATAATTATAAAGATAATAATTTTATATAATATTGGTATTCATTCATTATAAGATTAATAAAAGTTTAAATTAATTATTTATCTTTTCCAAATTTTCCAAAAATTAAAACTCTTAAATATATTTAAATAACGCTTAATTATTTTAACTATTGCTACATTTTTTCTCAAAATTCCAATGTATTTTTTTATGATTGTACATTAATTTTGAGGATTAATTAATAAATTTTAATGATTTTTAGTTGATTGATTCTTCATTTTTTCGTCAAAAATATACTTCCTTTATAAACATTAATACCATTTTTTATATAATTTTAAATAATTAAATAAGATTTCTAATTGTTTAAATTTTTTAATTTCTTTTAAACTATTTTTTAGATTATGAATAATTAAATAAGTTTTTCATTAGTTAAAATTTAAATTAACTGTTTATATTTGTAAAATCAAAAACTATGCATTATTAATAATTAATTTTGATCTTATTCTTTAACTCAAGTGAAGACAAAATTGAAAACTGGAATAATAGAATTTTTGTAAGTTTTAAAAATAAATCGTACTAAATTTTAAGGGAAATAATTTACATATATTTTTCAAAAAATAAATAAAATAATAAAAGATGGTAGAATATTTAATAAAATGTCCAATTAAGCAATATATTTTTTTAATTCTTTCATCGATTTTTCTTTTCTCATTTTTTTTGTTAATTTATAAGCTTTTTATTATATATTCTCTCTTACTTATGTTGTAAAATTCCTTTTTAATTTCTTCCTCTCAATTCATTCTTAGAAAAAAATTTTCATTTATTTGTTAGAGAATGATTTTTAATCAACACTAGTTTAAAATCTCTATATTATAACCGACTTTCAAAATATGATTTGATTTATTGTTGTTTGGCTTTAAGTTGAGAAGTATGTGCTTTTTTAATTAGATTATATTTGAATTGTTTATGGTCTAAAATATAAATTTTATGTTGATTTAAAATCATTTGTTATTTACTTTTAATTAGTAAATTTTTATATTCTGACTTTTTTCAGAAAATAAATTATTATAATAAAGTTTTATTTAGTTTTCAAAAAATAAATCAATTAGAAAATAAAATTTATAAATAATAAAAGTTTAGAAAATTGATTCATTAATAAATAAAACAATTAAAAACATAAGAAGACACAAAAAATTAATAAGGAATATGAAACCGTGCAGGAAAATTTTCTCTTTTAAAACGTCAAAACCTTAATGAAGATAATTAAATATTAATAAAATAAATGCCTATAATAAATAAATATTATAATTTTTATGAAATATGACGGAAAACAAAAAAAAATATTTAGGTATGTAAATAAAGGGCAATAAATATTTTAATGTATTTCTTTCAGCTAATTCTCACAATGGTATTGAGTTTATTTCAAAACCATTTGGGTTGTAAGCATTAAATTTTATTACTTTTAAATTAATTAATTTTTTTAACATAATGTATTTTTCTTATTTTAATTCGTTCAATGAATCTAAAATTTGATTTTGCATTTTAATTAAATTTATATGTTTAAATTTGTCGCTTTCTAATTTATGCTTTTATTCCTATTGATTTTACTTGAATACTTAAATCAAATATCTAAATTAATTTTCATATTGTTTTCAATCTTGGCGTCGGCACTGAGTTGCGGATAGAGATGATGTACGTCTTTAAATTTTCATTCTTATTAATAAGGAATAAAAATTGAATTATTTTTTAATATTAGTTTTTATTAGTTTTTTTATTTTTGCTAATGGTAAAAAATTATCTACATTCCATTTTAGTATTATACCTAAAAATAAATGAAATAAATATTTATAACTTTTATTTCATTAAATATATTTCTTTAAATATTTCTCGTGCTGTTTCTGAATGTGTGTCGAAACGGAGCGATCCAGAATACCACTATTAATTTGTCGTCACGATTTGTTGGTTGAATTCTTAAAAGCTCGTATTTTAACTAATTAATGGACTGATAATTATTTAATTATCTTTTTCTTAATAATATGAGAAGTATACTTTATCATATTTTACGACAATTCTTTTAATGTTATTTTACCATTTAAATATTTTATTGTTGTCACCTTTAACTTTATATTAGTATTCTTCAGATTGTAATTCGCCGTATGCTCCTGCGCTTCTTGCGCAGACATTCCCGCCAACTGGGCGGACATGGCAGCGAGTTTAATTAGAGAACGATATTTTATCATATTTTACGACGATTGTTTTACGGTTATTTACCATTTAATATATTGTAGTTGTCACTTTTACTTTTATATTCTATTCTTCAGATTGTATTCAATAAATGTTTTTACATCGTTTTTTTAATGTTTTTATATTCTTTAATTCAAAATTAGTCATTAAAATTTAAAAGCATTTATTTTTATTTATAGTAGAAATGCCGCTTCATTTATCATGACAAATTATTAAAAATTTGGCATTATTACCATACTATTATTTTTGAGAAAATTTTTTAAAAAGATTTTGATTTTATAATCAATGAAAAGATTAAAAAGTATAATTATCCATTAATTACTATTGTCACTTTCTTTTTATTATGCAAAAAATGGAAAAACAAATCAAAAAATAAAATTGTTAAAAATTAATTCAGATAAAATATTTCAATTTCTATAATTGTATTAAACGTTTTTAATTTAAGAAATTAGGTATATTTAGTATATTTTCTGTTTAATATTTGAAAATTTTAAATTAAAGACAAATTATAAAAATTTCATTCCAAATTTTTAACATTTTGTACGAATTTTATTTATTTTTATCAGTTTGGTTTAAAATTTTATTTGCAATTATTTTTTTAGGTTATGCAAATATACACCATTTCTTCATTAAATTCAAACCTTTTATTTCATTATCTCATTTCTTTTCTTTAATATTTCTCTGATAAAACTAGAAAATAAATAATTATATCTGCTTTATACTTTTTAATAATATTGCTATATATTTATGAATAGGTTCATTTTTAATTTTAATTTAATATAATAAAATATGGTACTTTTCCTTTTATGGGGCCAAAGTTTTAATTTTTTTTTTAAATCAACAATGGACGCGTAGAAAGTGCAAAACTATTGAAAACAATTTATTTCAATAAAACATTAACAAAAAAATATTAGGAAACTTCAACATCAATTTCTTCGTCGCTTTCATCTTCGCCTAAATCGATTTCTTCCACCATTTTCAGTACTTCTTCTTCCTGTCGGCGTTGCTTCAAAAGAGCGAGCCCATTTGGAATTGCTCCGTCCGGCTAAAAATAAGGAAATTCAAAAATTTTAGCATTCGTGATAAAGAAAAATAAAATTATATAAATTGTGTGACAAAAAAATAAAACTAAATAAAATATAAATTGGCGAAAGGAAAGCATAATTTAAATTAAAAATTTCTAATAGGTCAAAAGTTCTTCGCGCTATATATGACGGTTGCGTTTTTGGAGAATAAATTACGATAATAATACATTAGAATTAAACAAATTAATTTACATTCTTCTAAGGCTTTTTTAATTTACAAAAAGACATTTCTATTTAAATTTTTCCTTCTTTTACGTTATTTATATTTTTAATTATTTTTTGCATTAATGGCTTGCATTTTCTTATGAGAATTGCATTTTGTATCTTAATAAATATTTTATGTTTTGATAATTCTGTTTATTGCTTCAATTTATAAAATTCGTTAAATATTTTATAATTAATTGCTCTAATTTATTATTCATAGCTTTTTTTTGTTTAAATTTTGTATAAAAATTGTTTTACAAAAGTCTTTTTGAACTGTTTAATGAATTATAATATTAAAAGTAATAAATTGAAGTTTAGTTTTTTGGAATTTTTGGTCTTTTTCACCCTTTTTCATTTAATTTAAATCATCAATATTGCCATTATATTTAATTTAATTTCTAAATTTTTAAACTCCTTTTGATTTATTTTATGCTATTTTAACAACCAATTTAGATTCAGTGGAATAAAAATTAAATTGTTATTCTATAAATATTTAATTGTATTTGTTTATTTTCTTGTCATAATATTTTCTTCTTTAATGAAATTTGTTTATATTTAGAAATTTTATTTATTTTTACGCTTTAACCGATTAAATTTTTCATTTTGAACAAACGAGTTCCAATCAATCTCTAGAGGTCTTTAATCACCATAAAAAAACAAAGTGCAGAAAAATCAGAAGCCGGACAACTGAGTTCCCGTGAAAGTTTTTTCTCTCAAAATTCAAATTTTGAACAAATTCGAAGGAACTTTTATTTTTTAATATTTATTTAATTCTGGTAAGTATTACTTAAAATATAAATTTATTTGCTATTCTCTTGTCCATTTCCATTGTTCACCAGCATTTTCGATACCAAAAAATAAATTTTATTTGATAATTTTTTAAATTTATATATATTGTGAGTAATATTTTATTAAGTGACTGATTGAGAGCCACTTGGCGTATTAACTATACTAATTTGATGTGTAAACGTTAACACCTCAAAATTTCTATATTAAGATTAGGCATCTTTTTAAAATTGATTTTTATAACTATTATGTTTTTAAGCATTTGCGGTGACATCATTTTCAATCTATTATACCCGGCCATACGTACCCAAGGCAGCCTTATAGTTGGCATCAATCACGAACCCGTCAACACTAACATTGGTCTTGAAGCAACCCACCTTCATTTCTCTGTATTTTCTTACTGATAAAACCCAAAAAGACTCCACTTTTAAAAGGGTCGTAGTCATCACCTGGCCCTTTCCGACTTAATTTTTGAAGTCTGCAGGGGCATCGACCGACAAGTGAACGCAGTGAGATCAGCTCGGAATTTCGTGTACAAACGCTATAGTTTTTATCTGTATTTTAGTGGATGCAACGTACAACGATGTTGAAGAAATTCGTGAGCTTATGACGGCTCTTGTCTCCAGGGTCGAGGAATACGCAGAAAAAATAAGGAATATAAAAATTTGGAAGATTCGACAATACCAAGTCCCTTAGAATTATTCATTTCATGTTTTTTAAAATCATTCATTCATATCCATTGCTTCTTCTGATAATTTATTTCCATTTCTTTTTAAATTGATATTATTTGGTGGTATTTAAATTTTTATTTCCTTTACATTTTTCTTTATAGTCCAAATTCCATAATTAATTTATTTGTCGAAAAGAAAAATATTAAATGTGAAATGAAAATGTGAGAAATTTGATTAAATAGAAAATGATCGGTTGTTCGAATGTTTCCGAAATAAATATTGTGCCAAAAAGGAAGAAGGGACCGAGGAAAAATGGATTTCGGTTCCTTTTTTGCCCGTAGGGTATGGGATTGTTTGTGGAAATTAAATCGAAAATGTATCCTGATGATGGAGAAGGGACCGGGGAAAAAATGAAACGGGGACGGAGAAGGAAAATCCTTCTCCGGAGTTTTTTTATATATTTTGTATATTCGAATTTTATCTTTTTTAAGTAAAAGCATTATTGCTTATCGTTAATTTGATTTATGAACAGTTAATGCTTTAATAATAACTTCATGATGAGTCTTCGCTTTGTTATTCTGATGGCTATGCATTAATTTGTTCAATTTTTATTTTTAACATTTCATTATGGTGAATCAAATATATGTATGTCTCCAAAATATTAAAAAGTCAAAAATTTAAAACAATTTTTTAACATTATTTAATAAGAAAAAATGCCGCACCAGTAATTATTTTTTATTTCATTATTTTGATATTTAATTAGAAAAAATTCGATTTACAGAATTTATCCGATTATGAATTCTCATTTTTGAAAATAAAATTTTTCATTTATATTCATTAATTATTTAATGATAATCAGCTAGCAGTTCATTATTTAATTAGTTAGATTAATTTTCATTTTTATCATTTTATAAAATAAATAGGGTAAATTATCATTACTATTTAATTATTCATTTTAATTTGTAAAAATATTTTAATTATCTTTTTGATTATGTTAATATATTTATTAATGTTAATTAAGAATAAACAAATAGATTGGCAAAAAAATTTAATAAATCCCTTCAAATTTTCAAAAATTTTCCTCCTCGCGAGGAAACATTTTTGTTCTGATTTGGAGGGTATAAATTATCAAAATAAAATTTTTTCTTTATCAGAAAATTCTAATTTCCGTCGCACATAGAAGAAGGCGAGATCGGATGAGGAAGAGCACGTGGCATTGGAGCCATACAAGGTCAAAATGGAGCAGGCATTTTCGAATTGTAGAGGAGTGTAAAACATTCGATTTATCGTTTATGAGTTTATACAAAGAATGGTCAATTTTTATTGGAGTTTTTGTCTATTAATCATAAAAAATAAATTCAAAAGAAAACGTCAACCATTAGAACTAATATTTTATTACAAATGAATAAATACATTTTCTTTTGTCAAAATATTTTTTCTTTATATTTTTTAAGATTTTATTTTTTGATTCACATTAAAAAAAATTATTTTTAAAATTTTTTATTAGCCTAAAATAAAATATTTTAAAAATCATTTCTGTATAATATTCAAATATACACCCTGATTGATTATTTTTTTTTCAGAAAATTCCGCATTAAAATTTAAAATAATAATATTAAAAAAATTAAAATAATAGTAATACGGATTATATTAGTGTTTTTTATTTTTTTTTATTTTAAATTAAATATAGCAATTAAGATTTAATTTTTTAATTTGAATAAAAATTCTTTGACTTTTAATAAATCAATCGACCAATTGCTAGATTTGTTATTGCAGATGTGGTAACCTGAATATTAATTAGCTAATACAATGTATAAATTAAATTAGATTTATCGAATTTTTAGTTTTCTAAAAATGATAATAAAACGAATAAATTATTTGATTATTTTTGCTTAGTTTGAAACCATTAGGCGAATAATTACTTACATGATCCATAATAAAAGATTGTTAATTTATTTTGTATTTGAAATTTTTATAATTCTGAATACGTTAATGTGTATGATATTGTATGACATAATTATTTATTTATAGTTTGTTTTTATTCAGTGATTTGAATAAAATATTTTTTAGCTTTATCAAATAAATTTTTCAAATTAACAACCAGAAATAATTTAAATTATTTTTTTCAATGAACATTTTAAATTGTATGAATTATTTATTTTCATTATCGTATTTTATTCTAACATATAAATAAACACCATATTTTTTATCAATTCTTTTAATAAACTTTTAATTTTTAAAAATTATTCTTTTTAATTAACTTACCCGGTCAATTTATTAATTAATTTAATTTTTCTATTTAAATGTTTATTTTTTTAAATTTCTAATCTACATAAATTATATAATTAATAGTATTTATTGGTTAAATTAACTTGTTTTAAATCTTTGATTTACTTGCATAATAAAAAATTTTAGCAGTTATTATTATTTTTACTGAATTCAAAATAATATTTATTTATTTGTATAATTTTTTTATTTAAAGCGACGGTATATTTGTTTTATTTATTTTTTCATTCCTTCCATGTCAAATATGCAGCGATTGTCATGATAATTTACTCAGGGTTTTCTTCAAAATATAATCTTTTATGTTAATTTGAACTTATTTAGATAAGAATATATTTTTATTATTTCTCTTATACTAATTACATGCTAACGCGTTTTTAAAAACTGCCATACTGGAAAATTGAAAATATTTTTTTAAATTTACGTGATTACTGTTAAAAAATTTTAGAAATTAATTTTAAAAAACCGTATGAAAAATTTCAACGAAAAATTATCAGAGAAAATTAGAACCAAAGAAATATTTCTAGCAAGAATTATAATAAGTTCAAGAAAAAATTGTAATTAAATTAAGGTCAATTTAAAAAAGTTTAATTACCGTATATCTCTAATTATCGCCCTGTCTCCATTAATCCCGCTGTCTCAAATTACCCCCACCCCTTCTGAGGAGGTTGAAAAATAATTCCTCCCGTCTCCATTTATCCCCCGGGGGGTAAATGGAATTTTTTTTTTTGAAAAATCTTTTTTTTTTATAAAAATTAATTAATTCTAATAGAAATTCATTTAAATGTTTAATAAACATGAAAAAATAATACAGAAAAATCACTTACTTCACTCAATTCCGAACCTAACCCGTTGATTTGAAATTTTTGCGTTAAATTTATCATTTAACAAATATTGCTTTTTTAAACTTTACTTTTTTCTTATATGTTTTTTACAGAAATATTTAATGATAACTAATATCATTTTTGACTATTATAAAACTTTCGTTTTTAAAATTGTGTTTATTGCACTTAATTTATTGTAACTATTGATGTATTACTTACTATAAAAATTTGCCAAAGTTTCAACAAAAAAATCTTGAAATAAATGCTATAATTTTATAATAATTTTTTTTTTAATTTTGTGGAAATTAAAATTTTATAAGTTCATTCATTAATTATAGATATTTTTTAACCTATATTTTTATTTTAAATTAATTTTTTATTTTTGTACTTTAATTTTAAATTTGGTACTTTCTGAATTTTTAATTACTTATTTTGCGCAAAAGAGGGTTTTCCAAGCATAATTTCGTGCATCAGGATCATTTTGGTGTGCTTCCATCCAATCACTATTCTATAGTAAATTATAATAATCAAAGTTTAAAACAATAAAAACTTTAGTATTTAATTAATTGTTGTAATAATTACTACTTTATACAGTTATACTTTTTTTATTGCTGATATTTGATTTTTCTTTTAAAAAGATTAATTTAAATAAGCGATTTTTTCATCAGGTAAAATCTATATATAAAATTATTTCAATTGTAAGTTATTTTTGAATAATAATAAAATAATCTTAAAACGATAATTTGTGATTTTGCAAAAGTTACATTAAATTACAAAAAAAAATTAATAAAATTTTGGTTTTTCCATTTATTTTAAATTTGTTTGAAAAAACTTTAAATTTCAATTTTGCTATATTTGTACTTTTGTTAAGGATTTTTTCAAAAACCCGAAAATAGGCATATTAGGCACAAAAACCCCGAAATAGGCAAAAATAGGCAATATAAAAATCATCGTAGACACCCCAAACCAAGCAGAAAATGCGTTTTTCGTGCTTATCTGTGCGTATTTATGTGCAGAAATTTTAGGAATTTGCCTACAAATGAGTCCCTATTAATAATAAATTAATTAATTATATGTAACATTTGTTCAAAATAAAAAGTAATAATTTATTCCATTTATTTAATTTTAGAATCATTTTTATAAATAACGGTTTTTTTATTTGGATAAATTAATTAACGTTTTTAATTTTATTATAAAAAAAATTAATAAAAATTTAAAAATAAAAATTTATTATTTATTATTATTATTATAATGAAAAAATAAGTAAGGAAAAAATAATTGTTGTATTTAATTAATAAGTTTTTAATTTAATTTACTTGTAAAATATTTAAAAATTATTTTAAATATTTTATAAAAATTTATTCATCATTCAGACTTTAATAAATTTAAACAAATGAATTTGTATTCTTTTTATACATTTCTTATACTTTTCTTAATAAAAGATCTTCTATTGGTTTTTAATTTTAGTTTTTAAATTAAGCATATAAAATTCACTTTCCCTATTTTTATTTTTTGCCAAACTTTTCAAATTAATAATAAACAAACTAATAAATTTTCTATTTTATGCCCGGCTTCGTGAATTGCAGTGCTTGAAGAATTGTGTTCCATTAATAATATTAGTTCAATTTAAATGTAAAAAAATTATGTTTTGTTAATTATAGTTTCAAATAGTTTTTTCATTTTTAGGATTAAATCATGTTCAATTTTTACTTTTTTTTAAATATTAATCTTATTAACTTTTTAGCGTTTAATTAATTATTAATTTAACTATTTTAAAAATGACTTTTCTAATTTTAAAATTGGATTGATTAGTTAAATTTTCATCTATAAAAATTATTAATTGTTTAATAGGTAATGCTTAATTATTGCTGCATTCTTCTTATGCAATTAACAAATTCCTGAACCACCCATTCTTTTCCCTTTTTAAATTATTTAAATTTGAGTAAATATTTATTAATTATTTATTTTTTAATTTTACTATAAGGTAAATAATAAATTAATATTTGAATTATATCTTTTTTAATTGTTTTCCATTTCATGTTGAATTTCCCAATAATGTTAAACTCGCAGTTTTATTCCTTAAAGTCAAAAACATTGAGTGATTAGATTATATGTTTTACTTTGTTTGACACGTGTTGGGTCGTTAAACTGTATATGTTACAGATTTTTCGAGAAAAAATTCGTCATAACTTGATTAAACACAATCTAATTAAATAATCTTGATATCATACGATAGTTCTCGGCTTGCTCTATTAACATAAAAATATCAAAAAATTTCATCCAGTTTTAAGAAAGTTATATCGCTTTTTAAAGTTTTTTTATCACAACATCAAAATCATTTTAAATTAAGTACATCATGATTGCAATAGAATTAGACCTTCTTGAGTGTTTATTTTCATTCATGCCAAATGTATTTAAAGCAGACTCAGTTTAATTTGTAAGTTTTAAAACAATCAATATATTAATTGCTTAAAAATTTATTATCTTTAAAAACTTTTCATCTTTTCATTATTATTTTTATTATAGCTGATATTATACTATTTATTAATCATGATGCTAATTTTTATTTTCTTCAATTTTATAATATTATTTAATAATTTTATTTGGTTAAATATCCTGTCCTGTTTTCGCAGTTAACATTTGAGCCAACAGTGCATGATTTTGTGTTTTCATTTTGTTTATAATATAATTTTACAAATATTGTTTTCCATTTCATATTGTCAGACATGATTTTAAAATGAAATGATTTTTTAATGTGCTTTTATTTGATTTTTTAATGTGCTTTTATTTTTAATTGATTTTCTTTTGTATTTTTTGTATAATTTTTATTCTTTCAATATTGTGAATAAAAAATTAATCTTTTTAAAATTAATTAATTTAAATTGCACACTTGAGCATAAAATTATATTATGTTTCATTCAAATTATTTATTATTTTTAACTTGAATAATTATACAACTTCTAAATTAATTTTCTCAAAAATATTTTCAATCTTGTAGTTGCATAAACAAATTAAACTAAATATATTTTATCGAAAAATTAAATAATATTTTAACAGAGATTAGTAATAATACTTGTTTTTTCAAAGATGCTAATTTTGAATTTAATTATTATTTTATAAATATTAAATTTAATAATTTCAATTTCAAATTTTCCCAATAATGTTTTGAATCTTGTGAGCAGCCTCGTGGATGATGGTTCGTGTTAAATAAGTATTATTATTAATTTTTTTTAAATTTTTAATGAAATAAATTTATTGAAAGTATATTTTCTATATTATCTTTTAGTGAAATTTAATAAAAAAAAATAATATAATTAAATATTAATATTAGTTTTCAAATTTTTTGTGCACAAGCCTCGTTTTCTTATTTTTATTCCCTTCTTTATCTTATTTTATTTTGTTAAAATTTTAAGGTTTGGATTTTCCAATGTTTATAATTAAAATACATAAAAAGATTATAAAATAAAAGATATTAATTTTAATTTGGTATTTGAATTTGAATTTTATAATATAATAATAAATTATTTCTCTAGCTTATTAGGACCGGAACGCCAACTTTTGGCACCCATGTCTAACGACAAAATGTGGTTATAAATATATTTTAATTTTAAACAACATCGACAGATTTGGTGGGATTTGATTTTCAAAATTATGTATCGTAATACTGATTTGGCTTATTTTTTTGTTTTTTTTTATTAAAATTCTGTCATTTGATACCCCTAAATTTGTAAATTTAGAACATATTTTCCATTTTAATGCTTATTCTATAGATTTTTATATAAATTTTCAGCTGATTGACATTGTATTTTTCGTCATAAAACTTTTTTGCTCTAATTTTTAAGCTTTAAATAAATAATACAAATTATAACAGTAAAGAAAAATGAATAAAACTAATATCGAAATTTGAAATTTATCTTTTAATTTAAAATACGATCTAAGTCTTAAATTAATTATGAAATTCATAATTTATTATTATTATTATTATTCATTTGAACTATCGAAATTAAGTGCAAAAAATCAGTATCTCTAGAATATTTTAAATCTTTTTTATTTTGCTTAAAAATTATTGATTTATGCTTTTCCATTTAAAATTAAATTTTCAATTTAATATGTGTTGGATTTCATTATTTTAATTTTCTTTTGCATTTTAAATATAAAGACACAAAAATTTATAAATTAATAGAGAACATATGTCTATAATTTTGATTATGATCTTTCGCTGTTTTCAATCATTCTTATTTAATTAATTTCATTCTTCCTTACTTTTAGTTAATGTGTCGTTCTTAATTTTAAATTTTTTGACTTTGTTTATATATTTATTAGTGCTAAGAATAATACACAAAATAGAGAATTAAACAAGATTATTTTACATGCAATTGCCCTTCCTCACAATCAGTCCGGTATTCCAAATGCCAAAAGAGAGTTTTTGGTCTCCAGCACCACTCGCACCAGTTAAATAATTTTAAAAAATTTTTTAAATGTACTAAAATCTAACGAATATTTATGATTTGTTTTATTCTTTTTTATTTGTTTTATTCTTTTTTATTTGTTTTATATTATAGGGTATATAATCTATTATTTATTAACTAACTAATTAATTTTCTTATATTTATCTAAATTATTTATTATTCTTTTTTTTTAATTTCAAGTGATTTGTTTTACAACTAGATATAAATCTCAAAAAAGTTACTTTTACGTTTTCATTTGAATGTAAAGTTTAATCAAACAGCGAAAAAAATTAGTGAAATAACAATTTATTTTGAATTTTATTACTCAAATTAGTACCAATATTAATTATTCAAATATTCACAATTTCTTATTATGTACATTTTGATTTTAAATAATAAATATTATTTAACTAATATTTTTTTTTATTATATTCTAACTATTTAATTATATTTTTGTTTAATTCTTCGCGATGTTTTTATTGCAACAAAAATAGCAGCAATTTATTATATTTTAGCTGTCTTTTAAATAATAATTCTCTTTATGAAATTTATAAATATCTTCTTAATTTATTTATAAACAAAATGAGTTTTTTGATTTAAAATATTCATTTTTTCTCAGTTATAATTAAAGAAAATTACTTGTTTAATTTCAAAATTAAATTTATTAAGTTTGATATTTTACTTTAACTTTTTGATGCTTTTTTTGCGATTTGCTTCATTTCAATAATAATTTGTTTTTTTTAATTACTTTAATTTTATTATGATCGCCTTATATTGCTGTAAGATGGTGTTCATTAAAATATCAGTTTTAACATCATATTTATATAATAAAGTTTATATATTTTTTTCAGAATTTAATTTGCGTTTCTTCGCTAGTTAGTAAATTTTCCGATTATTTTTCGTTTATTTTCTTCTAATAAATATTTGTTTTAAATCATATTTTCTTTTAATTTGTTTCACTTTAATTTTTATTTTTAGCCATATTTTTTTTAATTCGTATTTTTTTTTCTTTTCTTTTTCTCACGTTTTCTTTTCTCATTTCTTGTTCTCCATGGATGGACCTTTTTCTTTTTTGCTTTTTATAAATTCAGTTTCAATTTTATATTAAATGTATTTGCTAGTTTATATAATTCATATAATCTATTCCAAGATTACTCAGAAAATTTTTGCATTATTATAAAAAAAAGAAAATAATTTGATTTATTTGATTTTAGCTATATCCTCTAGTTTTCTTTTAGCTGTTTCGTGATTTTTTCTTAATATTAAGAATGGTATTTTAATAAAATTTACATTTAATTTACAAAATTTTAAATGAAGAACAAATTCGGTAATATTCTGTCGCAATTTGTAACTTCATATCAAAAATATTTCATGAAAAGCTATAAAAATATGGAAAATTTAAACATTAACTATTTGTACGTTTTTTTTTCAGTACCAGTCCCGGTCCCGTGTTACTCTAATTAAAAGTACAATTATCATTTTGTTTTATCAAATTCTTTTTTTTTCATTAATTTATTTTTACAAATAAATATTGAATTCATTTTAAACGAATTTATTTTTAATGCAAATTTTATTGTCTCTATAACATTATATGATTTAAAGAGTGTGTACAGAAGAGGAATATTATAATTTGAACAAATATTAATGTTTAATTTTTTGAAATTTAAACATATCAAACGACTTTTAAATATTTTGCTGATTAATATTTGGAACAATCAATCTTACTGTAGTGTGTGTGGCTTAATGTTGGTTTGATATATGCAATCTTCAATCATCGGATTATATTGGAATTGTTGATGACAATAAATATTAAATTTTTGAAATTGTTCAATAATCTATTGATTATTTTTACCTTTCACAGATTGATATAACAATAATATTTGAGGCTTAAGTTTTTTAAAAACTTAGTTTTATTTCTGTTTATTATTTTATATTAAAATTAATAATTTGTATTAAAATTTTCTTTTTTTTTTAATTTGGTTTAGCTTCCTTCTCCTTTTATAGTCTAAATTTTGTTTAATTTTCCATCAAATAGTAAATTAAAACGAAATATTTTGTATTTTTAACATTATTTTAAAAAATTCTTTCCAATTTTCTAAAATTGAAACTTGTTATTTTTGATTTTTGAACATTAATTTCTTTTATATATTTGTTAATTTTAGTGGTTAATTATATTAATGATTACCAGAATGAGTCCACAATTTTTTTCATAAGAAATTTCATTTCTTTTTTAATTTGTTTAATATGTTTCAATTTACTATTAAATTATTCATTGATAATTTTCAATGTTTTAGAATTAGTGTCCGACGGAAAAAAGGATACAAAAAATTTCTGCACTTTTTCTCGGGTAAAAATTCACTGTTATGTAATGAATAGTAGGAACTCACATTTATTGTACAGATGTAGAACTCATAAACAACTTAGAAATTAGCTGTTAAATGTATGGGTATGTGAAATTTTGTTTTATAGAATTATTATTGCAAAAATATTACAGTCGCATAGATTACTAAGTCTTTTATGAGCTAATATAACGATTGGTCGCACTTTAAATTTATACTAATTGACAAAAATTCATAATTACTCTGGTGTGATAAGTAAATAAATTTGTAATTATTTATATGCCATTTTCTGTACTTTGTATTAAAATTATGATATCTAGAAATATTTAAAGATTAATTTAATTGATTCAATAATCTATCCTTTTAAATCATATTGTCCGACGCCCACAAAGATAAAATTTATTTGCTTGAATGTGCATCTATAATTAACAAAATGCTGTTAGCTCAATTATTCTCAATTATTTTCCTATTAAATTAAATATTTAAAATTATGTTAAAATTAATTTTCTCCATAATATTTCAATCTTGGGTGAGCTACTGGTTCATTCCAACCTTTTTGTTGTAGGACGCCAATATTCATTTAAAAAAGATTTGATTAAAATAAATATTTTAATTTAAATTGATAAATCTTTTTATATTATTTTTGATTTATTTTAAATTAGTTCTGTAATATTGAATATTTGATTTTTATAATAAATTGATATTTTTAATAACTTAGTTTTTTTTGATGATATTTTTCTTTCGTATTTTTGAATTAATTTATGTTAAACATTTAATTATCATTATGTTGTAAGAATTTTATTTAAATTTTCTCTATTGTTAATTTACGTTGAGTAATTACTTTTTTGTCATTTTTTTATCATTATATTCATCGGACAATAATAAAAATAAACCAATTATTTAAATTTTCATTTTGTCCAATTAGCTTCGGCTACAAAAATAAAGAAATTTAAATCAAAGTTGGTTACCCATTCTAAGATTACTAAAAGTGTATAATGAGAATTTTCTTTTCATAATTTTCAAAAATTATAACTCACAAATATATTTAGATATTGCTTCATTTTTGTATTCATTACACATTTCTCTTAAACAAACTTTTTCCAGATATTCAATAAATAATCTTAAAAGAAATATTATTTTTTCTTTTTTATAAAAAGTACAAATTTAGGAAATGATTGGAAATCATTAAATCTAGGGTAGGTCGGGACCGGGAATTTTGGGCACAACCGGGACCGGGACTTTTTGGGTTGAAAAACCGGGAATTTTTGGCTGGGAAAACCGGGAAAAAGCCGGGAATTTCCCGGTCCCGGTTGTACTCAGTTGTCCGTGTCCAGGTCCCGGTCCCGACCTACCCTAATTAAATCTCAAAGTGTGATAATTTTATTATTTATAATAGTAAACAATATTTCTTTAACTTTTTTCAAATCCTCTGAAAATTTTTTTGAAAAACAAAATTTTAATTAATAGAATAATAAAATAAGTTTTTTGATTTTGATCATTTCTCTGTTATAATTAAAAATATTTTAATACATAACTAATGTTAATTTTTCATTTTGAATTAAATTAACTTTATAAAGTTATACATTTATTTAAATTATTAACTTTAATTCTTCTAATTTTTTTGGCCTTACATTTTAAATTAATAATAAACAATTAATTTTTTTAAATTTAAAATAAATATTTTTTTTTTAGTTTGAATTATTAAATTAAACAAATAAATTATCCTTCACTATAATTTTTAATTCTTGTGCATGCTACTTCGTATATAGCAGCCGTTCTCTGCTGATGCCAATGCTTTTTGAATGTAATTTTAAATTAATTTGAAATCCTTACAATTAAATTCAACAAAACAATTGTTTTTATATATTTTTTGCAATTTTATAAATTTAAAAAAGGCTTAACTAAATTAAAATCTTGAGTTTAATTGAATTATTTTTTTGTTTTAACGCATTAATCATTATAATTTATATGAATGAATTAATATTTGCATTTATTTAACTAATTTTTTGATTTTTAATTTGATTTATTTTCTGTTTTAAACTGTTATTTTTTCATTTCATGCTGAATTTCGAGTTCGCGAAAAATCGTAGGGTTTGGGAGTTTTTAATTTTTTTTTGTTGTTGCATAAATCATTTTTTTACCCGCAGACTTTCCCCTTATCGTGGTTCGTTTGGTTTCCATCCAATTATTATTTTTCTATAAAAAATATTAAATACATTGGTAAACTTTTTTAATTACTTATTTTCATTATTTTATGATATATTATTTAAGAGAATATGTTTTATAAATAAGTTTCCCTTTAAGTTTCCGTTTGAGACTTTAAGCGTATACGCCCTTTCTTAGATCTTTTGGTATTTTTTAAAAATATTTTGTCACTTAATTATTAACTTTTGAATTGGGATTAATTTTTAGCCTAAAGTGGCAACATATTACCAATAATAATGATAATTATTTTTATTCATGTTTGTGTTTTGTTGAAATTAAAAAATTAAATGAGAAAATGACAATCAGCTCTTGCAACATATGAAAAAATGGTTTGTTTATCGAATCTCCGAATTAAAATTCATTTAGAAATGCAATAAGAATTTTGATTAAACAATAATATTGAAATTTCAAGACCATTAAGTTTAGCTTTTTTCTTTTTCCGAGCCGTCCCCCCCCCTCCCCCGTACAGCAGCACAAAATATCCCCCAAAAAAAATGCTGGAGAATTTGCTGAGGTTGAGTTCCGGTGATTGAAATGTCGGAGAACTGAGTCCCGGTAATTGTGTTGCTGAAGGATTGATGAGATTGAGTCCAGTGATTTGAATTCCGGAGAATTGAGTCCCAGTGACTTGAATGTGTGAATGTGGTGGATTGAGTCCCAGTGATTGGAATGCAGAAGAATTGAGTCCCGTGATTGAAATGCTGGTGGATTGAGTCCCAGTGATTGGAATGCAGAAGAATTGAGTCCCGTGATTGAAATGCTGGTGGGTTGAGTCCCAGTGATTGAAATGCAGAAGAATTGAGTCCCGGTAATTGAAATGCTGGTGGGTTGAGTCCCAGTGATTGGAATGTTGGTGTGTTGAGTCCCAGTGATTGAAATGCAGAAGAATTGAGTCCCGTAATTGAAATGTTGGTGGGTTGAGTCCCAGTGATCGGAATGTTGGTGGGTTGAGTCCCAGTGATTGAAATGCAGAAGAATTAGTCCCGGTAATTAAATGCTGGTGGGTTGAGTCCCAATGATTGAAATGCTGGTGGATTGAGTCCCAGTGATTGGAATGTTGGTGGGTTGACTCCCAGTGATTGAAATGCAGAAGAATTGAGTCCCGGTAATTGAAATGCTGGTGGGTTGAGTCCCAGTGATTGGAATGTTGGTGGGTTGAGTCCCAGTGATTGAAATGCAGAAGAATTGAGTCCCGGTAATTGAAATGCTGGTGGGTTGAGTCCCAGTGATTGAAATGCTGGAGGGTTGAGTCCCGGCGATTGGAATGTTGGTGGGTTGAGTCCCAGTGATTGAAATGCAGAAGAATTGAGTCCCGGTAATTAAATGCTGGTGGGTTGAGTCCCAGTGATTGGAATGTGGTGGGTTGAGTCCCAGTGATAAAAATGCAGAATTGAGTCCCGGTAATTGAAATGCTGGTGGGTTGAGTCCCAGTGATTGGAATGTTGGTGGGTTGAGTCCCAGTGATTGGAATGTTGGTGGGTTGAGTCCCAGTGATTGAAATGCAGAAGAATTGAGTCCCCTGTAATTGAAATGCTGGTGGGTTGAGTCCCAGTGATTGGAATGTTGGTGGGTTGAGTCCCAGTGATTGGAATGTTGGTGGGTTGAGTCCCAGTGATTGAAATGCAGAAGAATTGAGTCCCCTGTAATTGAAATGCTGGTGGGTTGAGTCCCAGTGATTGGAATGTTGGTGGGTTGAGTCCCAATGATTGAAATGCTGGAGGGTTGAGTCCCAGTGATTGGAATGTTGGTGGGTTGAGTCCCAGTGATTAAATGATGGTGGATTGGCGCAGAAAATTGTTGGGGGGCCGAAGGCCCCAGTACGAGGCCGCTAGGCGGACGAGTGAGTACCTTTGGCGCAAAAAATTGTTGGGGGGGGGGCCGAAGGCCCCAGTACGAGGCCGCGAGGCGGACGAGTGAGTACCTTTGGCGCAAAAAATTGTTGGGGGGGGGGCCGCGAAGCGGCCGAGCCCTCCCCAACTGTTCAACATCCCAAGGCACACAAAAAGTTAAAAATGCTAAAGAAATTTGCTGAGGTTGAGTCCCGGCGATTGGAATGCTGGTGGATTGAGTCCCAGTGATTGGAATGTTGGTGGGTTGAGTCCCAGTGATTGAAATGCAGAAGAATTGAGTCCCGGTAATTGAAATGCTGGCGGGTTGAGTCCCAGTGATTGGAATGTAGGTGGGTTGAGTCCCAGTGATTGAAATGCAGAATTGAGTCCCGGTAATTGAAATGCTGGTGGGTTGAGTCCCAGTGATTGAAATGCTGGTGGATTGAGTCCTAGTGATTGGAATGTTGGTGGATTGAATCCCAGTGATTGAAATGCTGGAGGGTTGAGTCCCAGGGATTGAAATGCTGGAGGGTTAAGTGCTGGCGATTGTTATGCTGGTGGGTTGAGTCCCGGCAATTTGAATGCTGGTGGGTTGAGTCCCGGCGATTGGAGAAAAAGCCAAGAAAAGGATGCGAGGCCGCGAAGCGGCCGAGCCAGTCGATTTTATCATTCATAATCCTACAATACAATCGTACTACCTAGCGGGAGATGCGCCGAAGGCGCTGACCCCGCTAGTTTTCCTTATTTTCTTATATATAAATTATTGAATTGAATAGCCATTTGGCGTTTCGTGCTTTATTTAATTTATTATAAATATATTTAAGTAAATACTAAATCATTTATTTTTTCCAGTGCTACATTTTAATTATATTAAAGTTTCGCCAATATAGAGTAAAATGTTGTTATTTTTTTTAATGTTTTCACCATTAAATTTATTACTTAACTGGGGCCTATTTCAATTCAGATCATATCCCAGATTTGACTCTATGACACGGTGTAATATCATACGCAAAATTTCTGTTTCAATAAAATCACCCCAAAAATCATATGCAGCTTATGATATGACGTGTCATAGTGTCATAGGCGCGTTTTAATTGTGTCATGGTATCATATCTCCGATATGATATCGTATCTGCGACGCCGTCATACGCGGCGTACGACTTTTCCTATGATAAATCATATGCGCGTTTCAATTAACTCCCTTTTCTACATATGAAGCCGTCACATATGACATCCCTTCCTTTGTGCAAATCATATGCGGGTGTATCCGCTCCGAAGCGGAGACATGCCCAATCGTATGTAGGATAAAAATTCATAAAAACTTTAAACTTGATCGAAAATTTTCATTTAAAAAGCATTTTATAGATTGAAACCTCTATTATTGAATGATAAATAAAATAAATTATTTTTTCCCATTTTTAAAATATAAAGCGTAAATCGAAGTGATTAAATAATTAAATTTATTTTTGGGCATATCACAATTAAATATTTTTTTTTAAAATGAGATTTACCTATGTTAATTTTTTTAAAAATTTGTGACGTTTTCTAAGTATAAGTAATTTTTGTGTTTTATTTACAACAAAAATTTGTTAAGACATTTAGAATATATCCATAAATTTTCCTTCTCCTATGGACCTAAAAGTAAAAAACTATTAGTGCAGCTGTTAAGAGCTATTTTGCTATTTTAATGCTATTTTAAGCTTTTATTTTTATATTTAATTTCTTCACCTAAAATAGTTGAAAATTAAAAAATTTTTACAGAAATAAAAGTTAAAATTCTTTCATTTTATTAATTTTTGTTACTTTATTTACGTTTCAAAGGCCTACTCATTAATGAGCTTATTTTTATCCCAGTATTTGGTATCATATGTAGGCAGAAAGCATATCATATGTAGTAATTTGAATGGAAACAGCCCAAAACTGATATGACACTCGCATATGATACCATATAATATGTGGCCGTCATATGTAAGTTCCGCATGCGATATGATCTTATGGCATGTCAGCCTATAATTGAAACATGCATATGATATATGACACTTCATATCTGAGATATGATCCGAATTGAAATAGGCCCCTGGTGATTACTCTGATTTTTTTGCTTAATAGGATATATTTATTCATTTTGCTTGTAAAATACTTTTTTGAGTATTTTGTTTGATGATGGTCTAACTTTTGAGCAAAATTTTATTTTTATATTCGTCTTTTTATTTATTTTACACCAAAAAAAATTTTTTTTTTGAAAAATCCGATTTTCTCAAAAACGTTTGCCGTGCCGTACTTGCCAGGATTTCTTTTACGAATCTGTTCATAACGCAGAGAGTTACCGTGAAATCCAAGAATTGCTGCTGCCTTCGTTTTGCTAGGCAATAATCATAACTTTTTCAACGTCATTTAGCTTTGGTCCAGAAGGCATTCGTTAAAATTACTTGGCTTGTATAAAAAGAATAAAAAAATAATGGTGTAACAGATTTAAAACACAAAAATCAAACTGAACTTATAACAAATACAAAGTATTAACTCAGATTGTTAGTCCATATATCAAAAAAAAATTTTTTTTTTTTTTACTCAGAGATAAAAAATGTGAAAGTTTATTAATCAATTAGAATTTATTAAATAATATATCTAGTTGGCAAATGCCTCAAATTAAATGGTTAGCTTGAATCTTAAGCAATTAAACAGAAGTTTTTTTCGTTTTATTTATTAAAAAATACATATTTTTTATTAAATATTTTCTTTTAAGAAGAGAAAATCTAAAAAAATGACTGTTAACAAAATAATTTAAATAAATAAATCCAAAATCAATGTAAATTTATTACCTAACGATCTTTTAATATTTGGTTGAGTTTTATTTTCAAAAAGAAATTATCTTGCACAGGCTCCTTTATTTTTTTACATTTTGCAGAAATGGATTTGAATTTCATCAAAAATTATTTTTATTGTATTAACATTATCATTTTTATTAAATTTAAGCCGCTTTATTTACTTTTTAAAAAAGTTTTATTTCATACAAAATATATTTAATTTTCCTTTAAATGTTTTACAGTAAAGCTTAAATAAATTATTTGATGTTGGTAAACTATGCTAATAAATCATTTTATTAATTTTTTTATAATTCCAAGCAATAAGGACTCGAACCGTTCCAGGATGCTGCTGAGCTGTGACGTTCCTTCTGTTGCTATTTCAAATTTCTTGTTCCTTTAAAATTAATTATATTTATTTCTATTCGCATTTTCTGTATTAGATTTTGCCAAGTTTTTATTTCTTTAAATGGATTAAATTTTATCAGAAAAATTTATTTTTATATATAATAATATTTTTTTTATTGAAGAAATTTTCTTATTCAAAAAGTTTCTTTTACTACAAAATACATTTATTAATCTCCATTAAATGTGTAAATTAATTTCGTGCAAATCAAGTGAATTATGTGAAACTTTTTAAATAATATCTTTAAATTAATAAAATTTTGTTTTATATTTTTTAATTGTTTTAAATAGATTTGATTTTTTTATATTGCATTAATTCATTGTAATATCATTTATTTGGTAAAAATTTTTCTTTTTTTAATTAAATTGCTTTTAATTTATTTAGAATATTTTTATAAATTTAATTCCATAGTGATTTTATTTAAAACTAATTTGGCTAAATGTTTAATTATTTCGTAATGTATATGAATGAATTCATATTTGCGCCAATTTAATTTGTTTTTTAATTTTTAATTTTAATTCTTTTTTTGTTTTTAACTCTTATTTTTTCATTTCATATTGAATTTACCGGGCGAATTAAATTCGTAGGTTTGTGCGGGTCAATATTTTCATTAATAAGCAACTACTCATTTCAATAAATTCTTTCTTTTTATCTTATTAGAGACTGTTTTTCTTTTTGGACAGATTAAATTTTTCATTTTTGATTCATATTTTGTGTTCAACTGTTTTTAAATAATTGCTTATTTTATACATTAAAATTTACTATTGGAATAAAAATTCAACCATTTAAATTTAATAAAATGTAAAATAATTATTAAACTTTTATTTTATTGAATATTTGAATTTTCGGATGTTCCTTTTATTTTCAAAAGAAAATCTTCTTGCGCTATTTCCTTAAAATTTTATAAATCTTTATAATTTAATTTAAAGAAAAGTAAAAAGTTTGCACTTTTCGAGTAAACTTTTTGCTAACTTTTGTTTGATGTTCGTTTTATTTTTTTGTTTACTAAATTTAATTACAACTAATAATTACTACATTTTTGTAAATTAAAATGTCTTTATATTTACAATTTCAATTCATTCCATTTAAATTTATTTAAATTTAAGTTATTAATTTAATTTAAAAAGTAGAACATTTATTTAATTTTAAATAAATGTTCTACTTTTTATAAGTGACCTTACAATGTACAAAAATTTACATTATAAAATATCATAAAATTATCTGAAAAGACAAATTTTGGGTTTTTTAAAGTATTTCAAAATAATAATTTACAAATAACAAATGCCTCAAAAATTTCCTACTAAAAATTTCTAAAACTTAGAAAATGGAGATAACTGAACACTAACCTGTTTCAGAAAAAAATATTTTATTTTCATTATAATTATGGTTAGATTTTCTTAAATTTCAAAATGTAATAAATTTTTCATAATTTTATTGAACAGTTTTTCAAGAAATAATATTTAAAATAAAGAACAAGCCGAATGGCAAAAATCTTAAATAATTATTATTAAATTATTCTTCTTTTAATTTTGTAATTTGAAATGAATTTTAAAAATTTAATAAAAATATTTATAAAACCAAATGATTAAAATTATTGAGCACGGAATAAAAATAAAAAGCAATTATTTTGTAAATAATAAATAAAAATATTTTACATTTTAATTTAAATTATCTTTGATAATATAAAAAAATGAAAGTGAGAAAATAATAAAAATGGTAAAAATTCCAATCATGGGAATCTTCTTAGTACTAAATTAAAATAAAATATTTAAAATTTATTTCATTGTTTTAAAAAACTAAAGAAAAAATAAATAACATATTCTTTGCAAGAAAAATGACGAAACAAACTCTCAATATTTTTAAATAGCATAAAAAAAGTTATGTTTATTAAATCCAAAAAATCTTAAGTAAGAATTTTTGTACAGAACATTTCAAACTCAATGAAATTTATTGAAATTTTAAAGTATAATAGAAATTGAGTCCCGGTAATTGAAATGCTGGTGGGTTGAGTCCCAGTGATTGGAATGTAGGTGGGTTGAGTCCCAGTGATTGAAATGCAGAATTGAGTCCCGGTAATTGAAATGCTGGTGGGTTGAGTCACAGTGATTGAAATGCTGGTGGATTGAGTCCTAGTGATTGGAATGTTGGTGGATTGAATCCCAGTGATTGAAATGCTGGAGGGTTGAGTCCCAGGGATTGAAATGCTGGAGGGTTAAGTGCTGGCGATTGTTATGCTGGTGGGTTGAGTCCCGGCAATTTGAATGCTGGTGGGTTGAGTCCCGGCGATTGGAGAAAAAGCCAAGAAAAGGATGCGAGGCCGCGAAGCGGCCGAGCCAGTCGATTTTATCATTCATAATCCTACAATACAATCGTACTACCTAGCGGGAGATGCGCCGAAGGCGCTGACCCCGCTAGTTTTCCTTATTTTCTTATATATAAATTATTGAATTGAATAGCCATTTGGCGTTTCGTGCTTTATTTAATTTATTATAAATATATTTAAGTAAATACTAAATCATTTATTTTTTCCAGTGCTACATTTTAATTATATTAAAGTTTCGCCAATATAGAGTAAAATGTTGTTATTTTTTTTAATGTTTTCACCATTAAATTTATTACTTAACTGGGGCCTATTTCAATTCAGATCATATCCCAGATTTGACTCTATGACACGGTGTAATATCATACGCAAAATTTCTGTTTCAATAAAATCACCCCAAAAATCATATGCAGCTTATGATATGACGTGTCATAGTGTCATAGGCGCGTTTTAATTGTGTCATGGTATCATATCTCCGATATGATATCGTATCTGCGACGCCGTCATACGCGGCGTACGACTTTTCCTATGATAAATCATATGCGCGTTTCAATTAACTCCCTTTTCTACATATGAAGCCGTCACATATGACATCCCTTCCTTTGTGCAAATCATATGCGGGTGTATCCGCTCCGAAGCGGAGACATGCCCAATCGTATGTAGGATAAAAATTCATAAAAACTTTAAACTTGATCGAAAATTTTCATTTAAAAAGCATTTTATAGATTGAAACCTCTATTATTGAATGATAAATAAAATAAATTATTTTTTCCCATTTTTAAAATATAAAGCGTAAATCGAAGTGATTAAATAATTAAATTTATTTTTGGGCATATCACAATTAAATATTTTTTTTTAAAATGAGATTTACCTATGTTAATTTTTTTAAAAATTTGTGACGTTTTCTAAGTATAAGTAATTTTTGTGTTTTATTTACAACAAAAATTTGTTAAGACATTTAGAATATATCCATAAATTTTCCTTCTCCTATGGACCTAAAAGTAAAAAACTATTAGTGCAGCTGTTAAGAGCTATTTTGCTATTTTAATGCTATTTTAAGCTTTTATTTTTATATTTAATTTCTTCACCTAAAATAGTTGAAAATTAAAAATTTTTACAGAAATAAAAGTTAAAATTCTTTCATTTTATTAATTTTTGTTACTTTATTTACGTTTCAAAGGCCTACTCATTAATGAGCTTATTTTTATCCCAGTATTTGGTATCATATGTAGGCAGAAAGCATATCATATGTAGTAATTTGAATGGAAACAGCCCAAAACTGATATGACACTCGCATATGATACCATATAATATGTGGCCGTCATATGTAAGTTCCGCATGCGATATGATCTTATGGCATGTCAGCCTATAATTGAAACATGCATATGATATATGACACTTCATATCTGAGATATGATCCGAATTGAAATAGGCCCCTGGTGATTACTCTGATTTTTTTGCTTAATAGGATATATTTATTCATTTTGCTTGTAAAATACTTTTTTGAGTATTTTGTTTGATGATGGTCTAACTTTTGAGCAAAATTTTATTTTTATATTCGTCTTTTTATTTATTTTACACCAAAAAAATTTTTTTTTTGAAAAATCCGATTTCCTCAAAAACGTTTGCCGTGCCGTACTTGCCAGGATTTCTTTTACGAATCTGTTCATAACGCAGAGAGTTACCGTGAAATCCAAGAATTGCTGCTGCCTTCGTTTTGCTAGGCAATAATCATAACTTTTTCAACGTCATTTAGCTTTGGTCCAGAAGGCATTCGTTAAAATTACTTGGCTTGTATAAAAAGAATAAAAAAATAATGGTGTAACAGATTTAAAACACAAAAATCAAACTGAACTTATAACAAATACAAAGTATTAACTCAGATTGTTAGTCCATATATCAAAAAAAAAATTTTTTTTTTTTTTACTCAGAGATAAAAAATGTGAAAGTTTATTAATCAATTAGAATTTATTAAATAATATATCTAGTTGGCAAATGCCTCAAATTAAATGGTTAGCTTGAATCTTAAGCAATTAAACAGAAGTTTTTTTCGTTTTATTTATTAAAAAATACATATTTTTTATTAAATATTTTCTTTTAAGAAGAGAAAATCTAAAAAAATGACTGTTAACAAAATAATTTAAATAAATAAATCCAAAATCAATGTAAATTTATTACCTAACGATCTTTTAATATTTGGTTGAGTTTTATTTTCAAAAAGAAATTATCTTGCACAGGCTCCTTTATTTTTTTACATTTTGCAGAAATGGATTTGAATTTCATCAAAAATTATTTTTATTGTATTAACATTATCATTTTTATTAAATTTAAGCCGCTTTATTTACTTTTTAAAAAAGTTTTATTTCATACAAAATATATTTAATTTTCCTTTAAATGTTTTACAGTAAAGCTTAAATAAATTATTTGATGTTGGTAAACTATGCTAATAAATCATTTTATTAATTTTTTTATAATTCCAAGCAATAAGGACTCGAACCGTTCCAGGATGCTGCTGAGCTGTGACGTTCCTTCTGTTGCTATTTCAAATTTCTTGTTCCTTTAAAATTAATTATATTTATTTCTATTCGCATTTTCTGTATTAGATTTTGCCAAGTTTTTATTTCTTTAAATGGATTAAATTTTATCAGAAAAATTTATTTTTATATATAATAATATTTTTTTTTATTGAAGAAATTTTCTTATTCAAAAAGTTTCTTTTACTACAAAATACATTTATTAATCTCCATTAAATGTGTAAATTAATTTCGTGCAAATCAAGTGAATTATGTGAAACTTTTTAAATAATATCTTTAAATCAGGGTGGCCAAGTGTGCTTATTTCTAAGATTTGTGCTTATTTTGAGGGGTCGGATCTTAGAAAGCTAAAATGTGCTTATTTCTAAGATTTATGCTTATTTTAGCGTTACGTGCTTATTTTGTGCTTATTTTTGGATTTGAAAATAAAAATGTAAAATTTGAATGACTGTTTTGACATATTATTTTTTATTGAAGCGAATATTTGATTTAATTTGATTTTTGAAAAAAATTTCATTTTTATTTCATTTTCTTGATTGTAAAATTCCCCAAAATTTCAGTGAAAATTTGTTAAAAAATGGTCAAAATTTCTATTTTTCCTCCGGCGGCGCCTATCGGCACCGCCGGGTCCCAAAACTTTTTTTTCATAAAAATCGGCTCAAAATCTCAAAAATTAGTCGTTTTTTGGTGGAAATCTGTTAACAAATTGCAGTGAAATTTTCAAAAATTTTCCCGGCGGCGCCTACCGGCACCACCGGACACCCCCCGATCCCCAAAAAGTTTTTTTGGAAAAAGCGCGCCACGAAAAAAACATTTTTATTGATTTTTTCATTTTGAATAAAATTTTCCAAAATGTTATTTTTGACCCAAAATGATGATTTTTTGTCGGCCAAATGCAGATTTTGAAAATGTTCAGTTGCAAGCCCTGGTTTTTACACTAAACAATGTTTTAAGTCGTTTTTCATGTTTTTTTGCGTTTCCTTCATGCTACAATTAGTTTTAGAAAAAATCTTATTTTTGGGGTCCGAATCTTAGTTTTTGAGCCATTTTGTCTTATTTTGAAAAAAAAAACTTGGCCACCCTGCTTTAAATTAATAAAATTTTGTTTTATATTTTTTAATTGTTTTAAATAGATTTGATTTTTTTATATTGCATTAATTCATTGTAATATCATTTATTTGGTAAAAATTTTTCTTTTTTAATTAAATTGCTTTTAATTTATTTAGAATATTTTTATAAATTTAATTCCATAGTGATTTTATTTAAAACTAATTTGGCTAAATGTTTAATTATTTCGTAATGTATATGAATGAATTCATATTT
Organism: Heterodera schachtii; assembly: GCA_023374025.1. Classification (NCBI taxonomy): domain Eukaryota; kingdom Metazoa; phylum Nematoda; class Chromadorea; order Rhabditida; family Heteroderidae; genus Heterodera; species Heterodera schachtii. The sequence goes on from SIJG01000218.1 coordinate 106,145, forward strand.
GCGCCAATTTAATTTGTTTTTTAATTTTTAATTTTAATTCTTTTTTTGTTTTTAACTCTTATTTTTTCATTTCATATTGAATTTACCGGGCGAATTAAATTCGTAGGTTTGTGCGGGTCAATATTTTCATTAATAAGCAACTACTCATTTCAATAAATTCTTTCTTTTTATCTTATTAGAGACTGTTTTTCTTTTTGGACAGATTAAATTTTTCATTTTTGATTCATATTTTGTGTTCAACTGTTTAAAGATAACTTTTTCTTGCGCAGGCTCTAATCATTATTGCTTTGTTTGCGCCGCTTTTTATTTCTTTAATTGAATTATTAAACAGAGGTTTTAATTTTAAATTAATTCTTAATTTTGTAACTATTGAAATTAATTATTAATTTATTAAATTGTTTAAAATAATTCGATTGGAAATGAGTTTTCATTTATTTAGATAAATGATTTAGAATAATTTTTTAATTAATTCAATTGATCCGTTTTACACCTTATTTTTAATATATTTAAAATTGTTTTTATTTAAATATAATTATAAAGATAATAATTTTATATAATATTGGTATTCATTCATTATAAGATTAATAAAAGTTTAAATTAATTATTTATCTTTTCCAAATTTTCCAAAAATTAAAACTTAAAACCATTTTTTATATAATTTTAAATAATTAAATAAGATTTCTAATTGTTTAAATTTTTAAATTTCTTTTAAAGTATTTTTTAGATTATGAATAATTAAATAAAGTTTTTCATTAGTTAAAATTTAAATTAACTGTTTATATTTGTAAAATCAAAAACTATGCATTATTAATAATTTGATCTTATTCTTTAACTCAAGTGAAGACAAAATTGAAAACTGGAATAATAGAATTTTTGTAAGTTTTAAAAATAAATCGTACTAAATTTTAAGGGAAATAATTTACATATATTTTTCAAAAAATAAATAAAATAATAAAAGATGGTAGAATATTTAATAAAATGTCCAATTAAGCAATTTTTTAAATTATTTCATCGATTTTTCTTTTCTCAATTTTTTTGTTAATTTATAAGCTTTTTATTATATATTCTCTCTTACTTATGTTGTAAAATTCCTTTTTAATTTCTTCCTCTCAATTCATTCTTTGAAAAAAATTTTCATTTATTTGTTAGAGAATGATTTTTAATCAACACTAGTTTAAAATCTCTATATTATAACCGACTTTCAAATATGATTTGATTTATTGTTGTTTGGCTTTAAGTTGAGAAGTATGTGCTTTAATCAGATTATATTTGAATTGTTTATGGTCTAAAATATAAATTTTATGTTGATTTAAAATCATTTGTTATTTACTTTTAATTGGTAAATTTTTATATTCTGACTTTTTTCAGAAAATAAATTATTATAATAAAGTTTTATTTAGTTTTCAAAAAATAAATCAATTAGAAAATAAAATTTATAAATAATAAAAGTTTAGAAAATTGATTCATTAATAAATAAAACAATTAAAAACATAAGAAGACACAAAAAATTAATAAGGAATATGAAACCGTGCAGGAAAATTTTCTCTTTTAAAACGTCAAAACCTTAATGAAGATAATTAAATATTAATAAAATAAATGCCTATGATAAATAAATATTATAATTTTTATGAAATATGACGGAAAACAAAAAAAATATTTAGGTATGTAAATAAAGGGCAATAAATATTTTAATGTATTTCTTTCAGCTAATTCTCACAATGGTATTGAGTGTATTTCAAAACCATTTGGGTTGTAAGCATTAAATTTTATTACTTTTAAATTAATTAATTTTTTTTAACATAATGCATTTTTCTTATTTTAATTCGTTCAAATGAATCTAAAATTTGATTTTGCATTTTAATTAAATTTATATGTTTAAATTTGTCTCTTTCTAATTTATGCTTTTATTCCTATTGATTTTACTTGAATACTTAAATCAAATATCTAAATTAATTTTCATATTGTTTTCAATCTTGGCGTCGGCACTGAGTTGCGGATAGAGATGATGTACGTCTTTAAATTCTAATAAAACAATAAATTTAAAATTTTATATTTTATGATCTAATTAATTGACAAAGATGATTTAAATTTTTATTAATTATTCATTCTTATTAATAAGGAATAAAAATTGAATTATTTTTTAATATTAGTTTTTATTAGTTTTTTTATTTTTGCTAATGGTAAAAAATTATCTACATTCCATTTTAGTATTATACCTAAAAATAAATGAAATAAATATTTATAATTTTTATTTCATTAAATATATTTCTTTAAATATTTCTCGTGCTGTTTCTGAATGTGTGTCGAAACGGAGCGATCCAGAATACCACTATTAATTTGTCGTCACGATTTGTTGGTTGAATTCTTAAAAGCTCGTATTTTAACTAATTAATGGACTGATAATTATTTAATTATCTTTTTCTTAATAATATGAGAAGTATACTTTATCTATTTTACGACAATTCTTTTAATGTTATTTTACCATTTAAATATTTTATTGTTGTCACCTTTAACTTTATATTAGTATTCTTCAGATTGTATATCGCCGTATGCTCCTGCGCTTCTTGCGCAGACATTCCCGCCAACTGGGCGGACATGGCAGCGAGTTTAATTAGAGAACGATATTTTATCATATTTTACGACGATTGTTTTACGGTTATTTACCATTTAATATATTGTAGTTGTCACTTTTACTTTTATATTCTATTCTTCAGATTGTATTCAATAAATGTTTTTACATCTTCTTTAATGTTTCTTTCATCAAAAACAGAAAATAAATAATTAATCTGCTACATGCCTTTTAATAATATTGCTATTATATTATGATATTTATTAATTTTTAATTTCTTGCAACCAACTCATTCTTTGAGTGAGATGAGCGATTTTTAATTTTCAATTATTTTTCAATAAAAAATAATTTAAATATAA